>WNWK01009393.1:66488-77044 GCA_009830355.1 Cherax destructor | reverse complement strand
TTGTAACTCATCTAATGACCATATAAACTGTTAATGCAATACAATTAATTGTTTTGATTTGTTTGATCTGATTTAATAAATTGCATTACTACAAATAATAAATTATGTTCAACTTATGTTTCAAATTTCACTACTTAAATACACAATTATACTTATTTTGTAAATTGTCTACTATAATTTTTACCATTTAGTCTACTGTTAATTAATTTTAAGAATGCCCACAATGCTCTGCATATTAGGGGCTTTTGGCATGTACACCCCATTTATATCCAGAACTATGTATGTACATCTTTGTATCATGTCACAATAAAAATTATTATTATTATTATTTTTATTATTATAATAACTGGCTATCTCAGACGAAGCTGCCAAACGTTACTTTTGAGAAGATCGCCTACAAACGTTTGCAACATACAGTTTTCATCAAATTGGTCTTATTTTAAAAACTGTGAACTTTTTTGAATAGAAAGCGCAATTTTCACTCGCTGGCAAGTTCATCGGTTTCTTCTTAGTGCCTTGTATATTTCCTGTAGGGAAATGCAATAATAATAGTAAAACATAATATTAAATCTTTAAGCACAATATTACCTGTTTAAGGAGTCCATCAGCCTCATCTAATACAAAGAATTTGCAGGACTGCAGAGACAGCTGTCCAGTATTAATAAGATCCTCCAGGCGTCCAGGAGTGCCACAAACAATATCTATTCCTGCATTGAGTGCTGCTATCTGATCCTTCACGGGTATGCCACCAACAACAAGAAGGTCACGAACCACTGGATTATCCAGAAACTTACGGAATAGCTGAACTTGTTTTAAGGTCTGTTCTGCAAGTTCTCTTGAGGGCTGGTAAAATGACAACAAATAAAAAGTTGTAAATTAACACGTTAGAAAAAATAAAAGCATTTCAACTAATTTTCAAACAGCAGTTTTTATCACAGAAATAATGAACTACACCGGTTTATCCCTTGAACTGGTTATGGCATCACATGATGTTTACATTATAGTTCAGTTATGGAGTCATGACAGACATCATATGCATGCTAGTGGCTTTCTTTTGTTCTTAACAATATTTTATTACATGTAAACTAAATTTTTATACTGAACAAAGAAATAAAAATTTGTTGTATATGCTGTATGTGCTTTGTGACATGTTCTACCTAGAATATGCCTGTCACCAGGAACAATATATTGGTTTGCAATACAAAATCTAGCATAGCAACTCTTTGAACACTACCTCAGCACTCAGGAAAAATTTCTGAATACAAGGATATACCCTCACATCATTGGTAATGACATCTCACGAACATTGATATATACAGTGGTACCTCGAGTTACGAGCTTAATTCATTTCAGAATGCTTTTCAAGTGCCTATACCGAACGAATTTGTTTCCACAAGGAATAATGTAAATTAGATTAATCCATTTCAGACCCAAAAAAATACACTTACAAAAGCACTTACAGAAATACACTTACATAATTGTTCGAGTTGGGAGCTGCTCGTATGTCGAGGTACCACTGTATACACAAAAGAGAGAGTAATAAATTAGAACAGTTGTAAGTGGTGAAAATGTTTCTTTTCCTTTTGAGTGCAGATATAAATCAGCTTTCAGTACACGTGAACATTATAGAGGATGTCATAATTAGCTCATCATTTTTTTTCAACACGCTAGATGTCTCCCACTGAGGCAGGGTGACCCAAAAAAGAAAAACACTTTCACTATCATTCACACATAATCACTGTCTTTGCAGAAGTGCTCAGATATGACAGTTTAGATGTCACTCCAAACAGCCAATATCCCGAACCCCTCCTTTAAAGTGCAGGCATTGTACTTCCCATCTCCAGGCCTCAAGTCCAGCTAACCAGTTTCCCTGAATCCCTTCACAAAATATTACCCTGCTCACACTCCAACAGCTCATCAGGTCCCAAAAGCCATTCATCTCCATTCACTAATATCTAACACGCTCACATGCCTGCTGTTTGTCCAAGCTCCTTGCACAAAACTTCTTTTACACTCTCCCTCCATCCTTTTCTAGGATGACCCCTACACCTCCTCTTCCCTCTACTACAGATTTATACACCCTCCAAATCATCCTATTTTATTCCATCCTCTCTAAATAATCAAACCACCTCAACAGCCCCTCTTCAGCCCTCTGAATAATACTTTTAGAAACTCCACACCTCCTCCTAATTTCCACACTACAAATTCTCTGCATAATATTTACACCACACATTGCCCTTAGACATAACATCTCCACTGCCTCCATCCTCCTCCTTGCTGCAGCATTTACAATCAATGCTTCACACCCATATAAGAGTGTTGGTACCACTATACTCTCATAAATTTCCTTCTTTGCCTCCATGGATAACATTCATTGTCTCCACAGATACCCTTTTTTCTTCATCAATTCTATGGTTTACCTCGTTCTTCATAAACCCATCCGCTGACAAGTCTACCAAATATCTGAAAACATTCACTTCTTCCATACTCCCTCCCTCCAATGTGATATCTAATTTTTCTTTACCTAACTCATTTGATACCCTCATCACCTTACTCTTATCTATGTTCACTTTCAACTTTCTTCCTTTACACACCCTCCCAAACTCGTCCACAAACATTTGCAACTTCTCTTTAGAATCTCCCAAAAGCACAGTATCATCAGTAAAAAGTAAGTGTCATCTCCCATTTTGTATTTGATTCCCAATAATTTAATCCCACCCCTCTCTCCAACACCCTAGCATTTACTTCTTTTACAACCCCATCTATGTGATATATGATTTTGAAAACCAACAAGTTAAAGAATTGAGACACTTAAGCAACATATGGGAATCTTTACTGAAGAAAAGTTTCGCCATACAGTGGCTTCATCAGTCCAATACAAAGCAAGGTACAAGGAGAGGAGGAGTTTGAGGTAATCAGTCCCTCAGCCTAGAATCGATGTGTTCAGTCCATCACTCTTGTAGGAAGTACAGCATAGGGCCAGAGAAGTGGCTTATATACTGCAGTCAGGCAGGTCTTTGTCCAAAGGTTGGACAACCTTTTGTCCAACCTTTGGACAAAGACCTACTTACACTAATGGATGGTCCCACTGTGATCCCGCCTCCTCCTGCTTCAACGCACCTAACTGCAGTATATAAGCCACTTCTCTGGCCCTATGCTGTACTTCCTACAAGACTGATGGACTGAACACATCGATTTCAGGCTGAGGGACTGATTACCTCAAACTCCTCCTCTCCTTGTACCTTCTTGCTTTGTATTGGACTGATGAAGCCACTGTATTGCGAAACTTTTCTTCAGTAAAGATTCCCATATGTTGCTAAGTGTCTCAATTCTTAACTTGATTTTCAAAATCATATATCACATAGATGGGTTGTAAAAGAAGTAAATGCTAGTGGAGAGAGGGTGGATTAAATTATTGGGAATCAAATACAAATGGAGATGACACTACTTTTACTGATGATACTGTGCTTTGGGAGATTCTAAAGTGAAGTTGCAAATGTTTGTGGACAGTTTGGGAGAGTGTGTAAAGGAAGAAAGTTGAAAGTGAACATAGATAAGAGGTAAGGTGATGAGGGTATCAAATGAGTTAGTAAGAAAATTAGATATTACATTGGAGGGAGGGAGTATGGAAGAAGTGAATGTTTTCAGATATTTGCAGACTTGTCAGCGGATGGTTTATGAAGAACGAGGTAAACCATAGAATTGATGAAGAAAAAGGGTATCTGTGGAGACAATGAATGTTATCCATGGAGGCAAAGAAGGAAATTTATGAGAGTATAGTGGTACCAACACTCTTATATGGGTGTGAAGCTCTACATCAATAACTTATCTCAGACCACTAATAACACAACAAAAGGCAGCAGTTAGAATGATAACAAATTCTCACTCCAGGCAACATACTCCACCAATATTCAAAAACCTAAACTTACTCACCATACAAGACATCCATACTTTTTACTGTGCCTATTACATACATAGAACACTATGCAGATATTAACCCACCACTCAAACTTCTCCTTACTAATTTTAACAGGACACATGACCATAACACTAGACACAGATCACTCCTCGATGTTCCCCGTGTCCACCTAACACTATGTAAAAACTCAATGCACATAAAAGGCACGAAAATTTGGAATTCATTACCTGTTATTGCCAAAGAAACCCTACCTGTACCCCAATTCAAAACGATGCTAAAAAACCACCTTCTCACCCAAAGCTAATTGCTCCATATCAACCATTCCCAGCAAAGTAGAATAATCACTTAACGTAAAACCTGACTATTCAAGTCAATGTAATGTATGAATGAACGAATGAATGAATGTAAAACCTGTTATGAATAATACTTACTTAGCTAATTATTCCCACAACACTTACATTATAATGACCACGTAAACTAACTGCAATGCAATTAATTGTTTTAAATTGTTATCTCACTTAATTAGTTGCATTGCTGCAATAAATTGCTACAATTAATTGATATGTTCAACTTATATTCAAACTTTATAACTTAGATATGCAACTTACATATTTTATAAATTATCAACCATAACTTTTTATTATTTTATTATTATTATTGCTTTAATTTGTTTAATCTGATTTAATTAATTTTATAATGAAGACAAAAGTACAAAACTATGTTCAAATTTCATAGCTTAAATACTCACCTTTACTCATTGTATACTATCTACAAAAATTCTTACAATTTAGTTTTAAGTTAATTTTAAGTCTGCCCAAAATGCCCTGCATACTAGGGGCTTTTGGCATGTACACCTCATGTAATCTCAATAACCAAATGTAATTCTTTGTATCATGTCCAAATAAAAATATTATTATTATTATATTACAGTGGACCCCCGGTGTTCGTCCATTTTTCGTAACAGAATGCTGTTCAAGTGCCATTACCAACCGAATTTATTCCCTTAAGAAATAATGTAACATAGACTAGTCTTTTTAGACCCCCAAAACTACACTTATAAAAGCATTTAAAAAAATAAACTTACATAAAAGGGCCTGTTTTGAGCAGGACGAACACCGGGGGTCCACTGTATTATTATTATTGTAAATGCTGCAGCAAGGAGGAGGATGGAGGCAGTGGAGATGCACCACCGTCTCTACTCCACCCACCACCGTCACTACTCCACCCACCACCGTCTCTACTATACCCACCACCGTCTCTACTCCACCCACCACCGTCTCTACTCCACCCACCACCGTCTCTACTCCACCCACCACCGTCTCTACTCCACCCACCACCGTCTCTACTCCACCCACCACCGTCTCTACTCCACCCACCACCGTCTCTACTCCACCCACCACCGTCTCTACTCCACCCACCACCATCTCTACTAAACCAACCACCATCTCTACTCCACCCACCACCATCTCTACTAAACCAACCACCATCTCTACTAAACCAACCACCATCTCTACTCCACCAACCACCATCTCTACTCCACCAACCACCATCTCTACTCCACCAACCACCATCTCTACTCCACCAACCACCATCTCTACTCCACCAACCACCATCTCTACTCCACCAACCACCATCTCTACTCCACCAACCACCATCTCTACTCCACCAACCACCATCTCTACTCCACCAACCACCATCTCTACTCCACCAACCACCATCTCTACTCCACCAACCACCATCTCTACTCCACCAACCACCATCTCTACTCCACCAACCACCATCTCTACTCCACCCACCACCTTCACTACTCCACCACCACCTTCACTCTCCACCACCCCTTCACTACTCCACCCACCACCTTCACTACTCCACCCACCACCTTCACTACTCCACCCACCACCTTCACTACTCCACCCACCACCTTCACTACTCCACCCACCACCTTCACTACTCCACCCACCACCTTCACTACTCCACCCACCACCTTCACTACTCCACCCACCACCTTCACTACTCCACCCACCACCTTCACTACTCCACCCACCACCATCTATACTCCACCCACCACCATCTCAACTCCACCCACCACCCTCACTACTCCATCCACCACCCTCACTACTCCACCCACCACCTTCACTACTCCAACCACCACCTTCACTACTCCACCCACCACCTTCACTACTCCACCCACCACCTTCACTACTCCACCCACCACCTTCACTACTCCACCCACCACCTTCACTACTCCACCCACCACCTTCACTACTCCACCCACCACCTTCACTACTCCACCCACCACCTTCACTACTCCACCCACCACCTTCACTACTCCACCCACCACCATCTATACTCCACCCACCACCATCTATACTCCACCCACCACTATCAGTACTCCACCCACCACCCTCACTACTCCACCCACCACCATCTCAACTCCACCCACCACCCTCACTACTCCATCCACCACCCTCACTACTCCACCCACCATCTCTACTCCACCCACCATTATCACTACTCCATCCACCACCATCTCTACTCCACCCATTATCACTACTCTATCCACCACCTTCACTACTCCACCCACCACCTTCACTACTCCACCCACCTCCTTCACTACTCCACCCACCTCCTTCACTACTCCACCCACCTCCTTCACTACTCCACCCACCACCTTCACTACTCCACCCACCACCTTCACTACTCCACCCACCACCTTCACTACTCCACCCACCACCATCTATACTCCACCCACCACCATCTATACTCCACCCACCACCATCTATACTCCACCCACCACCATCTATACTCCACCCACCACTATCAGTACTCCACCCACCACCCTCACTACTCCACCCACCACCATCTCAACTCCACCCACAACCCTCACTACTCCATCCACCACTATCACTACTCCACCCACCACTATCACTACTCCACCCACCACTATCACTACTCCACCCACCACTATCATCTCCACCCACCACTATCACTACTCCACCCACCACTATCACTACTCCACCCACCACTATCACTACTCCACCCACCACTATCACTACTCCACCACCACTATCACTACTCCACCCACCACTATCACTACTCCACCCACCACTATCACTACTCCACCCACCACTATCACTACTCCACCCACCACTATCACTACTCCACCCACCACTATCACTACTCCACCCACCACTATCACTCTCCACCCACCACTATCACTACTCCACCCACCACTATCACTACTCCACCCATCACCATCACTACTCCACCCATCCATATCTCACCCATCACCATCCTACTCCACCCACCACTATCACTCTCCACCCACCACTATCACTATTCCACCCACCACCATCACTACTCCACCCACCACTATCACTACTCCACCCACCACTATCACTACTCCACCCACCACCATCACTGCTCCACCCACCACCATTACTACTACACCCACCACCATCACGGCTCCACCCACCACTATGAGTACTCCACCCACCTTAATGTTTCTGGAAAAACTCTGACTGTTGAAATGGAGGTTACCTCTTCCCTGACTTATACAAGAACCAAACAAGGGACGAGGTGTCTCACTGCAATCTGGGATTAGTGTGGGATTATTATCCTTCCAGTTATGTCTTGGAAGAGCATGTGGGATGGGACGAAGTACCTGACGTTCCTCTGGGTACATTGTTGGATTTGACTTCAGATACACCGCCAACTAGTGGCGGCGTATCTGAAGCTCGCTCATAACTCAAAGCAAAAAATCGACCGAGTGACGGCTCATAACTTGGAAAACTCGTAATTTGGGACACTCGTAAGTCAAGGTACCACTGTACTCGGTAAACTTATTTCCCTATAGTTTTAACATTCTCCTTTGTCCCCCTTCCCTTTATATAAATGAACGATACACACTGCCAATCCCTAGGTACCTTCCCCTCTTTCATACATTTATTGAACAAAAGAACCAACCACTCCAATACTATATCCCCCCCTCCCCCTGCTTTTAACATTTCTGCCATGACCCCATCAGTTCCAGCTGCTTTACCCCCTTTCATTCTACGTAATGCTTCACACACCTTCCCCACACTCGCATCTGGCTCTTCTTCTCTCCTAAAAGATGTTATACCTCCCTGGCCAATGACTGAAATTACTGCCTTCCTCTCTTCATCAACATTTAATAGTTCCTCAAAATATTCCCACCATCTTTCCAATACCTCCAGCTCCCTATCTACTAACTCCCCTACTCTGTTTTTAACTGACAAATACATTTGTTCTTTAGACTTTCTTAACCTGTTTATCTCACTCTAAAAATTTCTTATTTTCAGCAAAATTTGTTGACAGGACCTCACTCACTCAATCATTTGCTCTTCTTTTGCACTCTAATCATAAACACTAATCATCTAGTTTGACAACTCCATGTGGGTAACACCTGATTCAGTCTTCAATGTTCTTCTTTATATTTTATGCAAGCATTTTAGATAGGAGTGAATAGAAACAAATGGTTTTTGGGACCTGATGAGCTGCTGGAGTGAGTAAGGTAATATTTTATGAAGGGATTCAGGAAAAACCAGTTAGCTGGACTTCAGTCCTGGAGGTGGGAAATACAATGACTGCACTTTAAACCCTCTGAGGGTCCAGACCCCAATCTGAAAATTCCCCACAGGGTCAAAGAATTAAAAAAAAAAAATTCTTATGAAATGGTAGAGAATCTTTTTCTGAAGGTAATAAAACAAAAAGTATTTTGCGAATTTTGCCGTGTCAGCGATATTTACGCATTGACGATTTTGTCCAGTGAGTCCTGTTTTCCACCAATTACAGTGGACCCCCAGATTACGTCATTATTTCGTTCCAGAATGCTGTTTAAGTGCCGTTACCGAACGAATTTGTTCCCATAAGGAATAATGTAAATTAGATTACGTAGTCCTTTTAGACCCCCAAAAATACACTTACAAAAGCACTTAAAAAATACACTTACATAATTGTTCGAGTTTGGAGCAGTACGTAATCCGAGGGTCCACTGTACATTGTTCCATTAGACCAAATTACAGTGGACCCCAGATTACGTCATTATTTCGTTCCAGAATGCTGTTTAAGTGCCGTTCGAACGAATTTTTCCCATAAGGAATAATGTAAATTAGATTACGTAGTCCTTTTAGACCCCCAAAAATACACTTACAAAAGCACTTAAAAAATACACTTACATAATTGTTCGAGTTTGGAGCAGTACGTAATCCGAGGGTCCACTGTACATTGTTCCATTAGACCAAATTACAGTGGACCCCCAGATTATGTCATTATTTCGTTCCAGAATGCTGTTTAAGTGCCGTTACCGAACGAATTTGTTCCCATAAGGAATAATGTAAATTAGATTACGTAGTCCTTTAGACCCCCAAAAATACACTTACAAAAGCACTTAAAAAATACACTTACATAATTGTTCGAGTTTGGAGCAGTACGTAATCCGAGGGTCCACTGTACATTGTTCCATTAGACCAAATTACAGTGGACCCCCAGATTACGTCATTATTTCGTTCCAGAATGCTGTTTAAGTGCCGTTACCGAACGAATTTGTTCCCATAAGGAATAATGTAAATTAGATTACGTAGTCCTTTTAGACCCCCAAAAATACACTTACAAAAGCACTTAAAAAATACACTTACATAATTGTTCGAGTTTGGAGCAGTACGTAATCCGAGGGTCCACTGTACATTGTTCCATTAGACCAAATTTTTAGCTATTTCGCCAATCAACTACTTCAACTACCCAATAAAGTGATCAGAAATTGGTAATTTGGCCAATTTCACACAAAGTTCAAAATATTCCAATTTCAAAACAGGGTCCAGAATAAACAATGCAGGTACAGTAGACCCCCGAGTATCGTAAGGCTCATATCATAAAAATCGTGTTTCGTAAGCTTTTTTCGATTTCGTGTATCGTAAACAGCCTCGTGTTTCGTAACGTATTAGACCTGTCCGCCTGCGCAGGACGCCCGCCAGTGAAGCGTTGTTTACCATTGAGAGAACATTACCCAGCGCGCTATTTCAAACATTCACAATACATTTGGTGTCTTTTTTCGTGGTTTAGTGATTGTCACTGGGAAATAGTCACCATGGGTCCAAAGAAGCTTCCTAGTGGCACCCCAGTGGTAAAGAGAGTGAGGAACACCATCGAACTGAAGATGGAGATTGTTGAAAAATATGAGTGGCGTACGTCTGAGTGATCTTGCCAGGATGTACAAGAAAAGTGCATCTACTATCGGCACTATCCTGGCATAGAGAAATGAGATCAAGGAAGCTAATGTTGCAAAAGGGGTTGATATGTTAACGAAAAATAGATCGAAAACAGTGGATGAGGTTGAGAAGTTGTTGATGGTGTGGATCAATGAAAAACAGATAGCGGGTGATAGTATTTCCACGGCGATAATTTGTGAAAAGGCAAGGAAGTTGCACGCAGATCTTGTCAAGACAATGCCTGCAACTAGTGGTGAGTCTAGTGATTTTAAAGCCAGCAAAGGCTGGTTTGAGAGGTTTAAGAAACGTAGTGGCATACACAGTGTTGTGAGGCATGGTGAGGCAGCCAGCTCAGACAAACGTGCAGCTGAAAAATTTGTGAAGGAATTCCAGGGTTCGAAGACACTGAA
>WNWK01009393.1:48911-66388 GCA_009830355.1 Cherax destructor | reverse complement strand
AATAAAGCATTTATAAAGGTATGTGTGTATATAGATGGTGGTAGGAGAAGTGGAATATTCAACTGGTTCAGGAAGAAATCCAAATATTCTTCCTGATGCCTTTTTATCCACTTCTCCGAAGCATGGGTCCCACACTTTGCACCAGAGGTGGACCCCATCCATATTTTAAAAAATATATATATATATATATATTATATATATATTATATATATATATATATTATATATATATATATATTATATATATATATATATATATATATATATTATATATATATTATATATTATATATATATATTATATATATATATATATATATATATATATATTATATATATATTATATTATATATATTATAATATATTATATATATATTATATATATATTATATATATATATATATATATATATATATATATATATATATATATATATATATATATTATATATATTATATATATATATATATAGTTTTTTATTATTTAGTTGTCAATATTTTTGGTGGAACGGATTAATTGTATTTACATTATTTCTTATGGGGAAAAAAGGTTTCGAATTACGTAAATTTCGTGTTAAGTAATAGCTCCTGGAACGGATTAATTACGATAGTCGAGGGACCACTGTATTCCTAAAATAACATTTCCTGTTTATTAGGTATGTTTACAGATGAATTCCATTTTGATTTTTTATTCACAAAGTATTTTTATTCACACCAAAAAATAGATTTACTGTTATGCAATACAGCCTCTCCTCACTTAGCGACGAACTCATTTACCGATGCCTCAGACTTACGACAGGCTCTTTGACCAGTATTTATACCTAAATACTAATGTATATTAGAGCTGATTTCCTCTATTCTCTTTTTCAATATACAGTATGCTACTGTATAAACATTTAAAAATATACCAGAAATGTTATAAATGGTGCAAAGGTGACATTAAAACAATATCAAAGATGGTTGACAAACTCACTACCATTATAGTATGCTCCTCACTTAGCAACGAATTCGTTTAAGGATGTGGTCTTAGCAACGAAACTCCATCGTTAAGTGAGGATAGGCTGTATTGTAATAATTGTATACGTAAATAATATCAGTGCATTCATGAATGCACATTAGACCCACCAGCTGACGTATTGGACGCGTGATGTGATCTGTTTATTCTTGAACATATGCAAAAATTTAACATTTCTGCTATTTTGAGCTCAATTTCAAGCTATTTTTAGTATTAAAACCAATCAGAATCATCTCTATTTCTGTAATGTATCTTCCATTCTATTAAACGAGACATAGAAACTGTGAATACAACCATAAAAATCATATGACAATAATACACCACAAAGTCGCTGTTTTAAAAGAAAAATACGGTCGAAGTTTTTCTCTCATTATGCACTGCGTGCTGCAGGATTTGTTTTATATGGTGCACACTTACCACATAGGTGCATTCTCTCTTACCTAGGCCCAAATTTACCATTCACAGCTTATCTGGGTGAGCTGAGCTCATGATGTAGTACTACAGCCTAGACCTTGGCTTCAAAGCCGTAGAACTACGGGACGGACCATCAAAGGGTTAAAGGAGGAGTTTAGGATATTGGCTGTTAGGAGTGGCATCTAAAATGTCATATCAGGACACCTCTGCAAAGACAGTGATTATGTGTGAATGATGGTGAAAGTGTTAAATGATAGTGAAAGCATTTCTTTCTTTTTTGGGTCACCCTGCCTTGGAGGGAGACGGCTGACGTGTTGAAAAAAAAAACTGACAATAAGCATCCATATACAGTGGACCCTTGAAAATCGTCTCCCTTGAAGATCGGCGAATTTGAACATCGTCCACTTTTTTCGGCAAAAAATAGACTTGAAAATTGTCCATTTCCTTGAAAATCGGCGGTCGTCTGAAACACGTCCGCGTGGCCTCCCCGCCGCCTGGGCACATAAACACCACATTGAGCGTCAGTGTGCCATTGTTTACCAGCGAGTGACCGCCGCCCACGCATTCATACCATACATTTTATCATTATTCCATTCGTTTTAGTGCTTGCAACTGCTAAATAAGTCACCATGGGCCCAAAGAAAGCTCCTAGTGCCAGCTCTTTGCTAAAGAATGCGAGAAACACGATAGAATTCAAGAAAGAACACACCAGACAGGGTACTTCCCCACACCAGGCAGGGTACTTCCCCACACCAGGCAGGGTACTTCCCCCACACAAATCAGCCAGGGTACTTCCCCACACCAGGCAGGATACTTCCCCACACAAATCAGCCAGGGTACTTCCCCACACCAGGCAGGGTACTTCCCCACACCAGGTATTGCGCCCCCAGAATTGGGCCTCAATTCATATATCCGTTTATATTTGATTGATGTATATTTTCCATTTTCTATAATTTTATATTGCTGATATTCTCAATAATAGCTAAATCGTTAATATCTTGCTTTATATTATTATTGGACTTTTATTTGACATTATTTGACTTAGCTTTTATTTGAGTAGGATGTAACATTATATATTATGTGCATATTTGTAGTAGCTGCCCTGGAGTTGGCAAACTACCGATTATGACACTAGGCTAGTTGCTGGGGGAGAGTCACGTGATTCCACCTGAGGTGGGTGGCTGCTGCTCCTTCCTCGATAGCACTACGCAGCTGGACATCGTTGTGTCAACACCTCGCTCCTTTCTCTACTTGTTTTCTCGCCATTTAGACTCTGTGTGGTAGAGTATGTATTCGGTGGTGAGACGAAACATACTTCTCAGGACTCTGTGTAACTCTGTTCACAGAGGATAGACTAGACAGAGATTTCCGACGTTTTACTGGGTTGTGTGTCACATTGACACTGAGACAACTTGGGTTTCTAGCTACAGCTACTGACCTAATTTGATAAGGCATCTGTGCACCGCCACAGTTTGGGATTGTTTATGCTGAACCTAGCTTCAGTAGAAAGGGAGTTTTGTGACTGTTTTGGAGGATCTATTGATGGTCCCCAGTTAGGGTCGATTTTCTATCTCCTTGTTCCTGACGCTGTGTTGCTGTTGCCTGTTATATTGCTGTTCTGCGAATTGGTCATTTTACTGGTCAATCAAGCTGTTCGGATTGTCAGTTTGTTAGAGAAGCTAGCTTATGAGAAGTTGTTCAGTCGGACACTGGTTGAGTCGAGTCTTAGTTACCTGGAGCTCACTCATACACATATATTCTTATTTGCATATATCTGTATTATTGTACTTACATTGTACCTGATGGTACTTCAGAGTCATTTGGATATATGTGCCCTCAGCACAGCCTTATTGTATAAGAGAGCAGTGTAGGAGCTAACCTCCTAATCAACCTCCTAATTTATAACTTAATGAACATTTATTTACTTTGAAACCCTAGACACTAACTTTGTTAATAAACATATTAAATTTTATGCTTTGGTTAGTACCCTATCAGTTGTAATCCTCATGAGGACTAATGAAAATGTTGGATAACTGGACTAGGATACTGACTTTGTTGCAAAAGCCCAGTAACAGGCTGGATGCTAGAAGGGCTATCCTTTCTAGTGTTCACTGGAGATGTCTATTACTAATAGATATCGTGTCATTTTGTAACACCAGGCAATGTACTTCCCCCACACAAATCAGCCAGGGTACTTCCCCACACCAGGCAGGGTACTTCCCCACACCAGGCAGGGTACTTCCCCACACCAGGCAGGATACTTCCCCACACCAGGCAGGATACTTCCCCCACACAAATCAGCCAGGGTACTTCCCCACACCAGGCAGGGTACTTCCCCACACCAGGCAGGGTACTTCCCCACACCAGGCAGGATACTTCCCCACACCAGGCAGGATACTTCCCCACACCAGGCAGGATACTTCCCCACACAAATCAGCCAGGGTACTTCCCCACACCAAGCTCAAACAAATGTCTTATTTTAGGTTAAATGTTTTATTTTAGGTTAATATAGACATTTTTATTACTCCATCTATGATATTTTCTTCAAAATTATATAAGAAACATGTTACATATCATATAGCATATAAACATTGATACAATGTTTATATGCTATCGAGTGGTGAGTTGGGTGGAGAGTAAACATTACGTTTTCTCTGATGCAGCGTTAGAGAAAACTGTAAATCTGGCGTCTGGTGCCATAACTGCCCATCATACGCATCATATTCATTACTTCTCCCTTTGTTTATGACGGCATCTAAAGGTAGTTGTTAGAAACAATTAAACTCAGTGAACATGGTAATAATATGGCTGTATAGTGTAATAATATGGCTGTGTAGTGTAATAATATGGCTGTGTAGTGAAGCCTCGGGTGGGGGCTACATACGTCTACAGGCTACCTACACTGAATTCCTACAAATAAATACTAAACACCTCTCTCCCTAAATTAAGACTAACAAATATTTTAAAGTAATGAATGTACTGTGGCAGTAAAAGACAAAGAAGGGAAGTAACCCTGGAAAAGGACTTGGTACTTAAAGTCGATGGAAGGGAATTCCCCTTCCAAACACTAGCAACACCACCACCACCTCCCCTCCTCCCTTCTTCCACAACTCTTCAATAAAGGTAAGTGTCAATTTATTACTATTTTATACTATGTACAGTACATATCTCATTGTTTTCTGTGTAGATAAATGTACATTTTATGTAAAAAAAAAATTTTTTACATACTTTTGGGTGTCTGAAACGGATTAATTTGATTTACATTATTTCTTATGGGGAAAATGGTTTTGAAAATCGTACATTTTGAAAATCGGCGGCCTCTCAGGAACGGATTAATCACGATTTTCAAGGGTCCACTGTACACACCCCTCTGGGTTTTCTTCTATTTTCTTACTAGTTCTTATTCTTTTTTATTTCCACTCATCTCCATGGGGAAGTGGAATAGAATTCTTTCTTCGTAAGCAATGCATGTCGTACGAGGCGACTAAAATGCTGGACGTTTTTTACTCCTGAAGCCTAGCCCTGGTTCAGGCTTGTCTGGTGTTTGCCTGGTCAACCAGGCCCACATATCCATCATAACCTGGTTCTCCTGTTGAGCCCACAGCACCCTGCCCTTCACTAGCTTTATCTTACACTTCCTCCCCGATCTCTCACTCCAACATGTTATAGCAGTATGCAGATTTGAGACCAGGCTCTTAACCCTTTCAGGGTCGCGAGGCCCTCTCTCAAACTCGTTCTCAGGGTCGAAAAATTTTCGGAAAAAAAAAAAATTCTTATGAAATGATATTTTTCAAATCATAATGACACCAAAAGTATGAAATTTGATGGAAAACCAACAGAATTATGCTCTCGCAAAGCTAGCGGTATCAACGATATTTACGCATCGGCGATTTCGCCCAATGAGCCCTATTTTCGGCCAATTCCAATGTTTCAATCTACTAAAATTTAAGCTATTTCGCTAGAATTCCATTTGTTCTATCAATTGAGTACAAGAAACTGCCAATTTACCGATTTGAACTACCCAATAAAGTGGTCAGAAATTGGCAATTTGGCCAATTTCACACAAATTTCGAAAGATGCCAATTTCAAAATAGGGTCCAGAATAAACGAGACAGACATTCATGGCACTAAAATAACATTTTATCTGTTCATTAGTCACATCTCCAGGCTCCTCCTCTTACTTTACTTTTGCTTTCCATTTTGAATTTTTATTCTCACAAAAAATAGAAGATTTTCTGTTATGTATACTACTGCATCATTGTAAAAATGGTATAAATAATATCAGCGCACTTGTGCAAGAATATTAGACTCGCCAGTTGATGTGTATTGGACGCATGGCATGATTTGTTTACTCTTGAACATCAGCAAAAATCGAACATTTTCGCTACTTTGCACTCAGTTTCAAGGTATGTACTTGTCATCATGAAACCAATCAAAATTATCTCTATTTCTGTAATATATCTTCCATTCTATCAAATGAGACCAAGAAAACGAGAATACAACCATAAATACCATACGAAAATAGACTGCAAAGTCGCTGTTTTAAACCAAAAACACAGGGTCGGAGTTTTTTTTCCTCATTACGCACTGTTTGGTACAGGATTTTTTTTATACTGCGCACACTGACCACACAGACACATTCTCTCACATCTAGGCCTACCAGCCTGTTTCCGCTTGATTTGAGGACGCTAGAATTTAGGCATACTAGTACGTCAATAACCCTGAAAGGATTAAATATCTTTTATGTATGTATTATCATGCATTTAGGGCTTTGACACATTCCCAGTAATTTAAATGTTTTATAGGCTCTATGTAGGCCATGAATGATCTCTATCTATTCCAGCTTTCATATTGTCCCCATCCTGAATGGACGTCAACACTAAACAATGCTCTAAATAAGAGAGGACATACTAGCAGATGGGTCTATGAAAGATAAGAACTACAGAATAAAGGAGAGGTAAAAAAGTATGCAGAGTGTTGGAAAGGAAGAAACTTATCTTTAAAGGCAAAAAAAGAGAATGTACCAGAGTATAATGGAACCAACAATTTTGTTGCAGCAAGGAAGAAGCAGAAGGCAGTGGAAATGTCATGTTGGAGAGCAAAGTGCAGTCTTAATGTGTACAATTTCAGAGTGTAGGACTTAGAAGACAATGTTGGATTACAAAATGAATATTCAGATTTAAGAGGAGCAATTATTAGGGTGATTTGGGAATTTAGATAGAGAATAGCAGACTAGGATGACCAAAAGGATGTGCAAGTCTGTGTGGAAGGAAGAAGTGGGTAGGGGTCATCCCAAGAAGGGTCACAGAGAGGGGGTACAAGAGGTTTTATGTGGTAGAGGCACAAGCCTCCAGCGGGTGTTCAATCAGATCTTTTTGCTGATGTGAGCAAGATAAACATTTTGGAGGGCCATTTGAATTGTGATGTCTGCATACTTCTGGTAAGACAGCTACTGAATAATTAATGGCAAATGGTTTCTTTTTTTTCTGGGGTCACCCTACTTCAGTGAAAGACAGCCATTGGGGGCTTTGTAAAAAATAAAAATAAATAAACCTTGCATTAGTACTACACAAATTAGATAAGAGTGCATACTGTATCACGTGTGGTAGTTCTTACCTCAATTATTACAGCTTGTGGAGCATTGTTCTGAACCTTTTGTGGTTTATCTCCACCTCCCTTAACACCTGAGCTTACAGTGCATTCCTTGCTGGCCTGACACAGTGCTATGTATCCTGGCTTAGGTGGGAATTTGAACTCTGTTGCACCAAAGTTGAAAGACATCTCTGCGTTCTGGAATTTTCAGAAATTGTAAACATTATCAAGTCATTTTCAAACATTCAAAGACCATTTAATGAACTGTAGATTTGTCTACACCTTCATTAATTATCACTACATACCAGATTAACAATTTGTCTCCTAGTAACCATGCAAATCAAAAAGGTGTCAAGTCATCTTAGGAACTTCAATATCACCAAGATACTATCAGAGGAAAAACATACACTACTGTCATAAAGAGGATGACTACCTGACTGACACTCTAATTAACCACTTCATCAATCAAATCCACACTAAATACCAGCCATCTCATACTTGGTTATCGTGGACTTTCCTCTTTCAACAAGGCTGTTACTTACCAGGGTACTACTGGTTGAATTCTCTGGGCCAGGTCTAGAAGACTCCAACTCTGATGTCTAAACTCAGAATATAAGCCAATAAAAATACCCATTTAATACAGATTTGCACAAATCCTAACACCTGAGGTACAATAACGGCTTACCTTGGGATCAACTGCAAATAGGAAAGAGTTATTCCTTGTGTCAAAGTCTTTCTGATGTCTATCCCTCCCCGAGATTGATTAATGAATCACTGCTATTTGCGCCAGACCTTAGTCATGAATTAATGCTGGAATTATAGCCCATTTCTCTTTCTCACTGTCCAGTTCAGCTAACCTTTAGTGACTGCTGGTCACTGGGCCTCAACAACGGCCCTTAGCACCTATGGTAAGTTGTAAACCGCCTACAAATACAACAATGTTGTTACTTAAGCAAGCTACTTACACCTACATTCCTAGCCTAACTTCACTGTCTAAACTACAATCTCAGACTAGATTCCAGCTTAATGACTTACAACTAATTAGGCTTAAAAGCAAGGTTCAGATGAAGGTGTGGCAATGCAATAATACCTCACAAGCCTCTTAACAGTGTAGTGGCTAGCATGCCTCTCTCTCTCTCTCTCTCATCCTTCCTTCCTTCATCCCCCACAAATATCATTACACTCGCATGGAAAAATGGAGTTTTTCCACAACTACTGTACTTGGATTAAAGTGTCATACACACTAATAAATGTAGACTGTGCACATACAAACACACACTCGCATGCATGTACATGCTCGGACAAACGCATATACAGTGGACCCTCTCTATTTGAACACTCCAAACTCGCCCTTTTATGTAAGTTTACTATTGTAAGTGCTTTTATAAGTGTATTTTTGGGGGTCTGAAATGGACTAATCTAATTTACATCATTCCTTATGGGAATAAATTCGTTTGGTAACAGCACTTGAACAGCATTCTGGAATGAAGAATGTTCGAATAGCGAGGGTCCACTGTACATGCATACAGTATATAGTGCATCAGGACAGGACAGATGGAAAGGGAACAGATAAGAGAGCATGTAAAATAAAAATAGGAAGAGAGGTAGGCAGGAGGAACAGCCTCAGATCCTCAGGCATACATGTCTCTCTAGTGACCATAAGACCACCTCTTCCCAACACTAGTGACACATTCCCTCAGCTCATAACCTTCCTTTCCCTATCTCACCTCCCTTCCCTCATGCTACACCCTCTCCTTTCCTCATCATTCGCTCACCTCTCCCCTTCTTCCTCCCTCATCGCTCACCCTCTCCTTTCCCTCATCTCACCCCTCTTCCTCATCCTCCTCTCCCCTCATGCTCACCTCTCCTTCCCTCATGCTCACCCTCCTCCCTTCCTCCTCTCTCATCGCTCCCTCTCCTTCCTCATCGCTCACCTCTCTTCCCCTCATCGCTACCCCTCTCCCCTTCCCCTCTCGCTACTCCCTCTCCCTTCCCCTCATCGCTCCCCTCTCCTTCCCCTCATCGCTACCCTCTCCCCTTCCCTCATCGCTACCCCTCTCCCTTCCCCCTCATCGCTACCCCTCTCCTCCTTCCCCCTCACTCCTCATCCCCCTCTCCCTTCCCTCATCGCTACCCCTCTCCCCTTCCCCCTCATGCTACCCCTCTCCCCTTCCCCTCATCACCTCTCCTTCCCTATGCTCCCCTCCCTTCCCCTCATTCGCCCTCCCTCTCCCTTCTCATCGCTACCCTCTCCCCTTCCCCTCATCGCTACCCCTCTCCCCTTCCCTCATCGCTCCCCCTCTCCCTTCCCCTCAGCTACCCCCTCTCCTTCCCCTCATCGCTCCCCTCTCCCTTCCCCCTCATCTGCCTCCCCTCTCCCCCTTCCTCCTCATCGCTACCCCTCTCCCCTTCCCCTCATCGCTACCCTCTCCCTTCCCTCATCGCTCCCTCTCCCCTTCCCCTCAACGCTACCCCTCTCCCTTCCCCTCATCGCTCACCCTCTCCCCTTCCCCTCATCGCTCACCCTCTCCCCTTCCCCTCATCGCTCACCCTCTCCCCTTCCCCTCATGCTCACCCTCTCCCTTCCCCTCATCGCTACACCCTCTCCCCTTCCCTCCTCACTTCCTTCCACCCTCTCCCCTTCCCCCTCATCGCTACACCCTCTCCCTTCCCCTCATCGCTACACCCTCTCCCTTCCCCTCATCGCTACACCTCTCCCTTCCCCTCATCGCTACACCCTCTCCCCTTTCCCCTCATCGCTACACCCTCTCCCCTTCCCTCATCGCTACACCCTCTCCCTTCCCCTCATCGCTACACCCTCTACCCTTCCCCCTCATCACTACACCCTCACCCTTCCCCCTCATCACTACACCCTCTACCCTTCCCCCTCATCACTACACCCTGTCCCTTCCCCCTCATCCTACACCCTCTCCCTTCCCCTCATCACTACACTGTCTTCCCATCATACTCCCTTCCCTTCCTCATCACTCACCTCACCCATCAACCCCTCCATCACCACTACTCCCTCACCAACTCCCATCACCCACACTCCCTATCCACCCATCAACTCCCATCCAACCCACACTCCCATCAACCCACAACTCCCATCCAACCCACAACTCCCATCCAACCCACAACTCCCATCCAACCCACACTCCCATCAACCCACACTCCCATCCAACCCACAGCTCCATCCAACCCATCCATCAACCCACAACTCCATCACCCACACTCCATCCACCCACAACTCCCATCCAACCCACAACTCCCATCCAACCCACAACTCCCATCCAACCCACAACTCCCATCCAACCCACAACTCCCATCCAACCCACAACTCCCATCCAACCCACAACTCCCATCCAACCCACAACTCCCATCCAACCCACAACTCCCATCAACCCACAACTCCCATCCAACCCACAGACTCCCATCCAACCCACAACTCCCATCAACCACAACTCCCATCCAACCCACAACTCCCATCCAACCCACACTCCCATCCAACCCACAACTCCCATCCAACCCACAACTCCCATCCAACCCACAACTCCATCCATCCCAACTCCATCACCCACTCCCATCCAACCCACTCCATCAACCACACTCCCATCACCACAACTCCCATCCAACCCACAACTCCCATCCAACCCACAACTCCCATCCAACCCACAACTCCCATCCAACCCACAACTCCCATCCAGGAGCTTTGTCAAGCCGTTACGGCTTGACAAAGCTCCTCAAGAGCGAAACATTGCCACAATAAAATGTCACATTAGTTGCACTTGTGTCCTTTTACCTAATAGATAGGGATAGACTGAGATGCAAGAAATAGGTACATGTGGAAGGCACAGTTGAATGTCAGTGTGGTCAGTAGCAGAATGATCTTGATGTGGTGGAGGCAGGCCAAATACAGTGGACCCCGAGTTACGAACACCCCGGAAATCGTACAATTATGTAAGTACAGTGGACCCTCGGTTAACGATATTAATCCATTCCAGGAGCTATTACTTAATCTGAATCTTTCGTAATCGGAACCCTTATTTCCCATAAGAAATAATGTAAATACAATTAATCCGTTCCACAAAAAAATATTCACCAAAAATAAAATATAAATAACATTTACTTACCTTTATTGAAGAGACTTGCAGGCATCTGGAGGATAGGGATGATGACAAGGGCAGGGAGTTAGTGGTTGGAAGGGAATCCCCTCAAAAGGACTTCAGGTAACAAGTCCCTCTCTGGGGTTACTTCCCTTCTTGGTCTTTTAATGCCACTAGGACCAGCTTGAGTCACTAGACCCCTGCCTGGTGAAGTAACTGTCCACAGTCCTCTGTTTCTGGAGACTCTTCAACACTTTCCTGAAGTACAACATGGCTCTGTCACTGAAGTGGTTGCACAGAAGGCTCATTTCAGCTTGCTCAGGGTGGTGTCTTTCAATAAATGTCTGCAACTCATTCCACTTTGTACACATCTCCTTAAGCACTGAAGAAGGCACCTCCTTCTCTCTCTCTCCCTCCTCCTGTGAAGCAATAACCTCAGCTGTGGTCTGTTGCTGTTCCAGATGAAGCTCTTGCAGCTCTTCAGTTGTTAGCTTTACCCTGTGCTCCTCCAACAACTCTTCCACATCCTCACCACTCATCTCCAACCCCAGGCTGTTCCCCAATGCCACAATATCTTCCACAACAGGCACAGGGTCGTCAGGGTCAGGATCAGCCTCAAATCCTTCAAAATCCCTCTGTTGGACACAACCTGGCCACAATGGTCTCCAAGCAGAGTTCAAAGTCCTGGAAGTCACTCCCTCCCAAGCCTTACCTATAAGGCCTAGGCAATGCACGATATTGAAGTGATCTTTCCAGAACTCTCTTAGGGTCAATGCAGTCATTGGTCATATTAAAGCACCTCTGAAACACTGCTTTGGTGTACAGTTTCTTGAAGTTTGCAATGACCTGCTGGTCCATGGGCTGGATGAGAGGAGTGGTGTTAGGAGGCAAGAACTTCACTCAACAACTCTTGCAAGTTGTGAGGATGAGCAAGAGCATTGTCCAGTACTAAGAGGCACTTGAGTGGCAATTTTGTTTCTTTCAGGTATTTCTTCACACTAGTGCCAAACACTCCAGTCAACCATTCCTTGAAAATCTCCGTAGTGACCCATGCCTTGGTGTTAGCCTTCCAATACACACACAAATTATTCTTGTCAACACTGTGTTTCTTGAAGGGTCTGGGATTTTCTGAGTGATACTCCAGTAAAGGCTTCACTTTAAAATCACCACTGGCATTGGCACATATCATAAGTTAGCCTGTATTTCATAGGCTTGTGTCATGGCTGTGCCTTTTCCTCCTGAGTAATGAAGGTCCTGTTGGGCATTTTCTTCCAAAACAGGCCTGTTTCATCACTTTACATTACTTTACATTACTTCCCAGTAGCGGCCAGTGAAGAAGCGGGGCCAGGAGCTATGTCTCGACCCCTGCAACCACAACTAGGTAAGTACAATTAAACACTTGTTGGGGGAGGAATTCTTCAACCTCTACGAACCCCTTAAAATCACTCACAAATTTTTCAGCTGAACGTTTGTCTGAGCTGGCTGCCTCACCATGCCTCACAACACTGTGTATGCCACTACGTTTCTTAAACCTCTCAAACCAGCCTTTGCTGGCTTTAAAATCACTCGCCTCACCACTGGTTGCAGGCATTGTCTTGACAAGATCTGCGTGCAACTTTCTTGCCTTTTCACAAATTATCGCCATGGAAATACTATCACCCGCTATCTGTTTTTCATTGTTCCACACCATCAGTAACTTCTCAACCTCATCCACTGTTTTCGATCTTTGTTTCGTTAACAAATTAACCCCTTTTGCAACATTAGTTTCCTTGATCTCATTTCTCTATGCCAGGATAGTGCCGATAGTAGATGCACTTTTCTTGTACATCCTGGCAAGATCACTCAGACGTACGCCACTCATATTTTTCAACAATCTCCATCTTCAGTTCGATGGTGTTCCTCACTCTCTTTACCACTGGGGTGCCACTAGGAAGCTTCTTTGGACCCATGGTGACTTATTTCATAGTGACAATCACTAAACCACCAAAAAAGACACCAAATGTATTGTGAATGTTTGAAAGAGCACGCTGGGTAATGTTCTCTCAATGGTAAACAACGCTTCACTGGCGTCTTGTGCAGGCGCAGGCCAGGCGCGGAGCAGGCGGACAGGTCTAATACGTTTCGGTAACCGAGGATTTTTTCGGTAACCGATTTTTTCGTTAACTAAGCCTTTCGTTAACCAAGGGTCCACTGTATAATATTTTAAGTGCTTTTGTAAGTGTATTTTTGGGGGTCTGAAATGGACTAACCTACTTGACATTATTTCTTAAGAGAGTAAATTCGTTCGGTAATGGCACTTGAGCAGGCTTCTGGAATGAAGTTTTTACGTTACTCGGGGGTCCACTGTACACAGTTTTAGGAGCAGGTATTACAGGGTCCATGAATTGTATGGGTAGGGAATATGGCAAATGGCAAGTTGAGAGGCTGGGCCAGGAGCTGAAACTCGGCTCCTGCAACAACATATACATTAAGTACATATGTACTTAATGTATATGTACTTAATGTTTTTTTTTTTTTTTTTTTTTTCAACAAGTCGGCCGTCTCCCACCGAGGCAGGGTGACCCAAAAAGAAAGAAAATCCCCAAAAAGAAAATACTTTCATAATCATTCAACACTTTCACCACACTCATACATAATCACTGTCTTTGCAGAGGAGCTCAGATACGACAGCTGAGAATAGTCCCTCCCAGCTGTCACTATCTCAGACCCCTCCTTTAAAGTGCAGGCATTGTACTTCCCATTTCCAGGACTCAAGTCCAACTAAATCAATTAACTGGTTTCCCTGAATCCCTTCACAAAATGTTACCCTGCTCACACTCCAACAGATCGTCATGTCCCAAAACCATTCGTCTCCATTCACTCCTATCTAACACGCTCACACATGCTTGCTGTAAGTCCAAGCCCTCGCCCACAAAACCTCCTTTACCCCTTCCCTCCAACCTTTTCTAGGACGACCCCTACCCCGCCTTCCTTCCCCTACAGATTTATACGCTCTCCAAGTCATTCTACTTTGATCCATTCTCTGTAAATGACCAAACCACCTCAACAACCCCTCTTCAGCCCTCTGACAAATACTTTTAGTAACTCCACACCTTCTCCTAATTTCCACATTCCGAATTTTCTGCATAATATTTACACCACACATTGCCCTTAGACAGGACATCTCCACTGCCTCCAGCCTCCTAATCGCTGCAGCATTTGCAACCCATGCTTCACACCCATATAAGAGTGTTGGTACCACTATACTTTCGTCATTCCCTTCTTTGCCTCCATGGATAACGTTTATTGTCTACACAGATACCTCAATGCACCACTCACCTTTTTTCCTTCATCAATTCTATGGTTAACCTCATCCTTCATAAACCCATCCGCTGACACGTCAACTCCCAAATATCTGAAAACATTTACTTCTTCCATAATCCCTCTCTCCAATGTGATATCCAATTTTCTTTATTTAAATCGTTTGATACCCTCATCACCTTACTCTTATCTATGTTCACTTTTAACTTTCTACCTTTACACACTCTCCCAAACTCGTCCACTAACCTTTGCAACTTTTCTTTAGAATCTCCCATAAGCACAGTATCATCAGCAAAAAGTAACTGTCAACTCCCATTTTGCATTTAATTCTCCATAATTTAATCCCACCCCTCTCCCCAACACCCTAGCATTTACTTCTTTTACAACCCCATCTATAAATATATTAAACAACCATGGTGACATTACACAAACCTGTCTAAGACCTACTTTTACCAGGAAGTAATCTCCCTCTCTCCTACACACCCTAACCTGAGCCTCACTATCCTCATAAAAAATCTTTTCAGCCTTCAGTAACTTACTACCTATTCCATACACTTGCAACATTTGCCACATTGCTCCCCTATCCACTCTATCATATGCCTTTTCTACATCCATAAATGCAATAAAAACTTCTCTACCTTTATCTAAATACTGTTCACATATATGCTTCACTGTAAACACTTGATCTACACATCCCCTACCCACTCTAAAGCCTCCTTGCTCATCTGCAATCCTACTCTCTGTCTTACCTTTAATTCTTTCAATAATAACCCTGCAATACACTTTACCTGGTATATTCAGTAAACTTATTCCCCTATAATTTTTACACTCTCTTTTATCCCCCTTTCCTTTATATAAAGGAACTATACATGCTCTCTGCCAATCCTAGGTCCTTCCCTCTTTCATACATTTATTAAACAAAAATACCAACCACTCCAGCACTATATCCCCCCTGCTTTTAACATTTCTGTCATGATCCCGTCAGTTCCAGCTGCTTTACCCACTTTCATTCTACGTAATGCCTCACTCACCTCCCCCCCACTCACATCCTGCTCTTCTTCACTCCTAAACGATGTTGTACCTCCCTGGCGAGTACATGAAATTACCGCCTCCCTTTTTTCATCGACATTTAAAAGTTCCTCAAAATATTCCCGCCATCTACCCAATACCTCCAGCTCCCCATCTACTAACTCCCCTACTTAATGTATATGTACATGTATATGTAATGTATATGTACTTAATGTATATGTTGTACATATGGGTAAGTTGAGTAAGTACAGCACAGACTCATGTGACTCAGCAAAGACTTCAGAAAGAAAACTTATCCTTAGTGCAACGCCATTTCCTGGATCCCACACAGCAGCTCACATCACTGAGATTATGCAAGATGCAATGCAGGAATTTGACATACCAGCTTCCAAAATTCATTTGATAATGGTTCTAATGTTATCAAAGGGACTGAAGGGAGAGCATACAATAGTTTCCCATGTGTTCTTCCTACACTTCAACTTGTTTCCCATGACTATACTATTCTGAAGCAGAGAATACAAAAAGACATCATTGTGAGCCACTTCACTCTCCTCTAACCTGGAACAAACTAGAAGCTCATCAAGAACAAAATGAATTACCAAAGAACAAGCTCATTTAGAAGGTACCTACCACTGGAATAGCACTTAGTGTTAGATCACATCTATGTGAAAGAAAGGACCATCGCAATGTACTGCTTAGATAACACACACCTACCATCATTTGATTCAAACAACTAGAATCTTATTGTCAAGTACAGTGGTACCTCGAGTTACGATATTTTTTTCGTTCGAGAATGCTGTTCAAGTGCCACTACCAAACGAATTTATCCCCATAAGGAATAATGTAAAATAGACTAGTCCTTTTACACCCCCAAAAATATACTTACAAAAGCATTTAAAAAAATAAACTTACATAAAAGGGCGATTTTGGGGACCATCGTAACTCGAGGTACCACTGTAATCTTTTATTGTTGAAAATATCTCAAAACAACTATACGTCTCAGTGAAAGAAATTATCTGGTCTGGGAAATACTGCCTTAAGTGCAATACTTAAAATATTTCATCAACAAAGCTTTGAGTAGCACACCATCAGCTCACAACATATCAATTTTATTAGGATCAAGAGTTCCACCACCGACTACAACATGGTGTTCAGCACATTTCTAAATATCTGATATAAGAATAACTTCAATGCTAATGCAGTGAATGAGTCATGCAAAACAAACCCTGACAATACTAAGAATGAATTGATAAAACTCAAGAGAATTCAACAGCGCAAGAACTCAGAGAAGACAACTGGGTTGCTAGAAGCATCAAGCAGCAATAAGTCTGATGAAGAAAGTCAAGACGATGTAACAAGAATTGAAGAACCTGACTAATTTGATTTTGATTTTTCAAACTCCAAAAAACAGCATCCAAACACAAATGTGCTGCCATTTATGTCATCACAAACACAAAACAGAAATAGACAAATATATTATGGCAATGGCATTATTGCCTACAGAAGGAAATCCACTAGAGCAGTGATTCTCAACCAGGGGTAAATTTACCCCTTGGGGGTAAAAAAAAAAAATTACATGGCAAGGGGTAAATATTTGATGTACAAAACCTGAATAATTTATTTTTTTCTGACCTTGTTTTTTGTCTCTTTATGATGACAATAAATTTTTTGTATGGAAGTAAGGGGGTAAATGGAGAAATACATCAAGCTGAGGGGGTTAACCCTTTCAGGGTCCGTGCCGTAGTTTTACAGATTTGAGTTTAGGGTCCAAACCATAGTTCTACGCCATGAGCTCAGCTCACTCAGATAAGCTGTGAGCGGTAATTTTGGGCCTAGATATGAGAGAATACATCTATGTGGTAAGTGTGAACCACATAAAACAAATCCTGCAGCACACAGTACATAATGAGAGGAAAAAACCGAGACAGTAATTTTCGATTAAAACAGCGACTTTGCAGTGCTTTTTCGTATGCTTTTTAAAGTTGTATTTGCGATTTCTTGGTATCTTTTGATAGAATGGAAGATAT
>WNWK01009393.1:0-48811 GCA_009830355.1 Cherax destructor | reverse complement strand
AAGTTAACTATTAAAGGAGAAGTAAGTGCTAAAGTGTATAATAGTGTACAAAAGTAAAATTTATTAATATTAAAAATAGCTTGAAATAAAATTTTAGGCAGTTGGAGAATAGGATAAAAGATAAGTACAATTTTTAGCAAATAAGGTGATTAATAGTAATTATAAATTCTAAGCAAGTAAGCTGGTAAAAGTATATAGGAATGTGGGTTGAAAAATGGGCACAAGTAAAAATTGTATGTATTTAAAAATAAAGTAAAACTATTTGTCAAAAGTATTCATCAAAGGATAGACAAATACTTAAATGAGGTAGATGGGCAAAACATACACTACACTATACGTAGGGGTTTGGTTTTGGACATTGTGTTTATACAGTCTCTGTAATATTTGCATCCCTAAGGAATCTTGATAGTTCATTCTCATTTGTGATAGTATACAACTGACCTACACTTGTTTTCTTCACTAGGATTTTTCCATCCCGGGTGAAACATTGGTGGATTTTATCATTATTCTCTCGCTTAAGTTTTCTGATTCTATACCAGAGGTTCTGACGTTTTTTGGTCAGACACTCATTAATGAATACTTGTTTCCTGGCTAAAATAGATGATTTAATTAGATCTGTTTTCCTGTCATGTGTGGTGAATCTAATCATAACACTTTTTCTACCATGGGAACCTAGTAATCGTGCTTCTTTTATATCTGTCACTGGTACATTTACGTTTATTTGATCTTTGATGATCTGTAAAGTAATGTCTTTACTGTTTGCTTGGGTCATATCACTGGGAAAGTATGGACTGTTCACTATTACTGTGTCTGATAACGTGTCTTGCTCGGTTTTGTCCTCTTGTAGTGCAAGGTAGTCATTAAACTGGTTATCCATGCTGTTCTTCCACTCCTTTACTGCTTTCTCAACCTTTGCGTTTATAGATGTTATCTGTTCAGTGTGGCTATTAATGACAGTTTGGAGGGTTTTGCCAAAATCAGTCATTCCAGTTGTTGTTAACTTTTGTTCAAGGCTGAGGATTTTGTTTTCAAGTTGTGTCATCCTGGTATCTTGTAGTTGAAGTGCTTTACGTTGGTCCATATTTTCATTGATTAATTTGATGATGTATGACTTTAGTGTATCTGGATCATTCGTCATACCTGATAGATTATCTGGGGTGAAGCCAGTGAAGGGGGAGCTTGTGGGGGAGGCAGCCATGTTTGTTGTTGATGCGTCGCCCTGGGTGGTGGTGAGGGGGGTGGAGGGTGTACCGGCGTCCTGGGTGGTGGTGAGGGGGGTGGAGGGTGTACCGGCATCCTGGGTGGTGGTGAGGGGGGTGGAGGGTGTACCGGCGTCCTTGGTTGACAAGTTAATTAGTAGATTTCTTGGTGTTTTCTTGTTGATTTTGGAACTGGTTCTTCTGCTGTTACATCTCATTTGAACACAGTAGTCGGGGAAGTTGGTGCGGTAAGATGAAGATGTAGGCTGGTAAGCTGTAGGCTGGTAAGCTGTAGGCTGGTAAGTTGTAGACTGGTAAGCTGTAGGCTGGTAAGCTGTAGGCTGGTAAGCATTTGTTTGGCAGTGGGGTGATGCTTTGGTTTGTGGGCAGTCTTCCTTTAATCGTCAGTTTATTTGGTTTGTAGGTCTCACTGCTGGTATTCTTGGGTCATTCTGGATGCTACGTAGGTTAGTGCAGTTTTGCTTGCAGCTAGGTCATCATAGGAGCATTGATAAACTTATGTATCACTAGGAAGCGTAAACCCGTAGGGGTCACACAGCTTGTAGAACAGATGGTTTAGATCCAAAATAAGTCAATATAACTCTAGTTCCTTGGATCAAGATCCGTCATGTTGATCATGAAGGCACCTTGATGGATCATATGTATCACAAGAGGTGGTAAACCCGCACGGGCGTGGGAGTGAGAGAGCCACATATATGAGACAAAAGGAGACTCCTCACTGTTTACTTTCTTTGTTGGGTTTATAATAATAATAATAATAATAATAATAATAATACAGCCTCTACTCACTTACCGACGAATTTGTTTACCAACAACTCGGAGTTACGACAGGCTCTCCGACGAATAAACAAAAACAAAAAAATACTGTATGCCGTATGGGAACTTGGGTCACACATCTTAATCTCCTTCTTACAGCCACTCAGTGAACTAGCTTTTAAAGTCCAAGACTACATATTTGTACAAATTTGAACTTGATTGTGTACCCCATAGTACAAGATAAAGTGCAGCAGAACTTGTATAGGTTTCATAGCCGACATTTAAAGCACTCCAGAGCGATTGTTATTACAAGAAATAAATCTTTATCTTTATTAATTATTATATTATTATTATTATTATTATTATTATTATTATTTTTTTTTTTTTTTTTATTAACACATCGGCCGATTCCCACCAAGGCAGGGTGGCCCGAAAAAGAAAAACTTTCGTCATCATTCACTCCATCACTGTCTTGCCAGAGGGGTGCTTTACACTACAGTTATAAAACTGCAACATTAACACCCCTCCTTCAGAGTGCAGACACTGTACTTTCCATCTCCAGGACTCAAGTCCGGCCTGCCGGTTTCCCTGAATCCCTTCATAAATGTTACTTTGCTCACACTCCAACAGCACGTCAAGTATTAAAAACCATTTGTCTCCATTCACTCCTATCAAATACGCACACGCATGCTTGCTGGAAATCCAAGCCCCTCGCACACAAAACCTCTTTTACCCCCTCCCTCCAACCTTTCCTAGGCCAACCCCTACCCCGCCTTCCCTCCACTACAGATTTATACACTCTCGAGGTCATTCTGTTTCGTTCCATTCTCTCTACATGTCCGAACCAACTCAACAACCCCTCCTCACCCCTCTGGATAATAGTTTTGGTAATCCTGCACCTCCTCCTAATTTCCAAACTCCGAATTCTCTGCATTATATTCACACCACACATTGACCTCAGACATGACATCTCCACTGCCTCCAGCCTTCTCCTCGTTGCGACATTCATCACCCATGCTTCACACCCATATAAGAGTGTTCGAATAACTATACTCTCATACATTCCCCTCTTAACTTCCATAAACAAAGTTCTTTGTCTCCACAGACTCCGAAGTGCACCACTCACCCTTTTCCCCTCATCAATTCTATGATTCACCTCATCCTTCATAGACCCATCTGCTGACATGTCCACTCCCAAATATCTGAATACATTCACTCCTCCATACTCTCTCCTCCAATCTGATATCCAATCTTTCGTCACCTAATCTTTTGTTATCCTCATCACCTTACTCTTTCCTATATTCACTTTCAATTTTCTTCTTTTACATACCTTACCAAATTCATCCACCAACCTCTGCAACTTCTCTTCAGAATCTCCCAAAAGCACAGTGTCATCAGCAAAAGCAACTGTGACAACTCCCACTTTGTATTTGATTCTTTGTCTTTTAACCCCACACCTCTTGCCAAGACCCTCGCATTCACTTCTCTTACAACCCCATCTATAAATATATTGAACAACCACGGTGACATCACACATCCCTGTCTAAGGCCTACTTTTACCGGGAAATAATCTCCTCTCTCCTACACACTCTAACCTGAGCCTCACTATCCTCATAAAGCTCTTCACTGCTTTCAGTAACCTACCTCCTATTCCATACACCTGCAACATCTGCCACATTGCCCCCTATCCACCCTATCATACGCCTTTTCCAAATCCATAAATGCCACAAAAACCTCTTTACCCTTATCCAAATACTGTTCACCTATATGTTTTACTGCAAACACTTGGTCTACACACCCCCTACCTTTCCTAAAGCCACCTTGCTCATCTGCTATTCTGCTCTCCGTCTTACTCTTAATTCTTTCAATAATAACTCTACCATACACTTTACCTGGTATACTCAACAGACTTATTCCCCTAAAATTTTTGCACTCTCTTTTGTCCCCTTTGCCTTTATACAAAGGAACAATACACGCTCTCTGCCAGTCCCTAGGTACCTTACCCTCTTCCATACATGTATTAAATAATAGCACCAACCACTCCAAAACTATATCTCCTCCTGCTTTTAACATTTCTACCTTTATCCCATCAATCCCAGCTGCCTTACCCCCTTTCATTCTACCCACTGCCTCACGAACTTCCCCCACACTCACAACTGGCTCTTCCGCACTCCTACAAGATGTTATTCCTCCTTGCCCTATACACGAAATCACAGCTTCCCTGTCTTCATCAACATTTAGCAACTCCTCAAAATATTCCCTCCATCTTCCCGATACCTCTAACTCGGCATTTAATAACTCTCCTCTCCTATTTTTAACTGTCAAATCCATTTGTTCCCTAGGCTTCCTCAACTTATTAATCTCACTCCAAAACTTTTTCTTATTTTCAACAAAATTTGTTGATAACATCTCACCCATTCTCTCATTTGCTCTCTTTTTACATTGCTTGACCACTCTCTTAACCTCTCTTTTTTTCTTCATATACTCTTCCCTCCTTGCATCACTTCTACTTCGTAAAAACCTCTCATATGCTAACTTTATCTACCTTACTACTCTCTTTACATCATCATTCCACCAATCGCTCTTCTTCCCTCCCGCACCCACTTTTCTGTAACCACAAACTTCTGCTGAACACTCTAACACTACATTCTTTAACCCTTTCAGGGTCCAAGGGGGGTCTCCGAAACTTGTTCTCAGGGTCCAAGAATTTAAAAAAAAAAAAAACAAAAAAAAAAAAAAATTTTTATGAAATGATAGAGAATCTTTTTCCGATCATAACGCCACAAAAATAATGAAATTTGATCGAAAACTAACGGAATTATGCTTTCGCGAAGTTATCGGTATGGATGACATTTACGCATTGGCGATTTCGCCCACTTTCAGCCCTATTTTCGGCAAATTCCAATGTCGCAGTCAACTTAAATTATAGCTAGTATTTTGCTAGAACTCCATTTCTTCTATCGATTGAGTACAGGGAGGTACTACCGTCCTGCCAGGTGACTGTGAAACAGAAACCTGAAACTGTTTTACATGATGGTAGGATTGCTGGTGTCTTTTTTCTGTCTCATAAACACGCTGGATAACAGGTATATCTAGCTACTTCTACTTACACTTTAGGTCACACTACACTGGCATACACATGCATATATATACATACACACATCTAGGTTTTTCTTCTTTTTCTTAATAGCTCTTGTTCTTTTTATTTTCTCTATTGTCCATGAGGAAGTGGAAAAGAATCTTTCCTCCGTAAGCCATGCGTGTCGTATGAGGCGACTAAGATGCCGGGAGCAATGGGCTAGTAACCCCTTCTCCTGTACAAATCTACTAAAAACGAGAAGAAGAAAAACTTTATAAAACTGGGTTGTCTGAATGTGCGTGGATGTAGTGCAGATGATAAGAAAGAGATGATTGCCGATGTTATGAATGAAAAGAAGTTGGATGTCCTGGCCCTAAGCGAAACAAAGATGAAGGGGGTAGGCGAGTTTCAGTGGGGAGAAATAAATGGGATTAAGTCAGGAGTATCTGAGAGAGTTAGAGCTAAGGAAGGGGTAGCAATAATGTTGAAGGATCAGTTATGGAAGGAAAAGAGGGAATATAAATGTGTAAATTCAAGGATTATGTGGATTAAAATAAGGGTCGGATGCGAAAAGTGGGTCATAATAAGCGTGTATGCACCTGGAGAAGAGAGGAGTGTAGAGGAGAGAGAGAGATTTTGGGAGATGTTAAGCGAATGTATAGGAACTTTTGAACCAAATGAGAGAGTAATTGTGGTAGGGGACCTAAATGCTAAAGTGGGAGAAACATGCAGAGAGGGTGTAGTAGGTAAGTTTGGGGTGCCAGGTGTAAATGATAATGGGAGCCCTTTGATTGAACTTTGTATAGAAAGGGGTTTAGTTATAGGTAATACATATTTTAAGAAAAAGAGGATAAATAAGTATACAAGATATGATGTAGGGCGTAATGACAGTAATTTGTTGGACTATGTATTGGTAGATAAAAGACTGTTGAGTAGACTTCAGGATGTACATGTTTATAGAGGGGCCACAGATATATCAGATCACGTTTTAGTTATAGCTACAGTGGGAGTAAAAGGTAGATGGGATACAAGGAAAATAGAATCAGTAAGTAAAAGAGAGGTGAAGGTTTATAAAATAAAAGAGGAGGCAGTTAGGGTAAGATATAAACAACTATTGGAGAATAGATGGGCTAGTGAGAGTGTAGGCAATGGGGTCAAAATGTATGGGGTAGATTTAAAAATGTAGTGTTAGAGTGTTCAGCAGAAGTTTGTGGTTACAGGCGAGTGGGTGCGGGAGGGAAGAGGAGCGATTGGTGGAATGATGATGTAAAGAGAGTAGTAAGGGAGAAAAGTTAGCATATGAGAGGTTTTTACAAAGTAGAAGTGATGCAAGGAGGGAAGAGTATATGGAGAGAAAAAGAGAGGTTAAAAGAGTGGTGAAGCAATGTAAAAGAGAGCAGATGAGAGAGTGGGTGAGATGTTATCAGCAAATTTTGTTGAAAATAAAAAAAAGTTTTGGAATGAGATTAATAAGTTGAGGAAGCCTAGAGAACAAATGGATTTGACAGTTAAAAATAGGAGAGGAGAGTTATTAAATGGAGTGTTAGAGGTATCGGGAAGATGGAGAGAATATTTTGAGGATTTGTTAAATGTTGATGAAGACAGGGAAGCTGTGATTTTGTGTGTAGGGCAAGAAGGAATAACATCTTGTAGGAGTGTGGAAGAGCCAGTTGTGGGTGTAGGGGAAGTTCGTGAGGCAGTGGGTAGAATGAAAGGGGGTAAGGCAGCTGGGATTGATGGGATAAAGATAGAAATGTTAAAAGCAGGTGGGGATATAATTTTGGAGTGGTTGGTGCTATTATTTAATAAATGTATGGAAGAGGGTAAGGTACGTAGGGATTGGCAGAGAGCGTGTATTGTTCCTTTGTATAAAGGCAAAGGGGACAAAAGAGAGTGCAAAAATTATAGGGGAATAAGTCTGTTGAGTGTACCTGGTAAAGTGTATGGTAGAGTTATTATTGAAAGAATTAAGAGTAAAACAGAAAGCAGGATAGCAGATGAACAAGGGGGCTTTAGGAAAGGTAGGGGGTGTGTAGACCAAGTGTTTACAGTGAAACATATAGGTGAACAGTATATTTGGATAAGGGTAAAGATGTTTTTGTGGCATTTATGGATTTGGAAAAGGCGTATGATAGGGTAGATAGGGGGGCAATGTGGCAGATGTTGCAGGTGTATGGAATAGGAGGAAGGTTACTGAAAGCAGTGAAGAGTTTTTATGAGGATAGTTAGGCTCAAGTTAGAGTGTGTAGGAGGGAAGGTGACTATTTCCCAGTAAAAGTGGGCCTTAGACAAGGATGTGTGATGTCACCGTGGTTGTTCAATATATTTATAGATGGGGTTGTAAGAGAAGTGAATGCGAGGGTCTTGGCAAGAGGTGTTGGGCTAAAAGATAAGAAGCAAATACAAAGTGGGAGTTGTCACAGTTGCTTTTGCTGATGACACTGTGCTTTGGGAGATTCTGAAGAGAAGTTGCAGAGGTTGGTGGATGAATTTGGTAGGGTGTGTAAAAGAAGAAAATTGAAAGTGAATATAGGAAGGAGTACGGTGATGAGGATAACAAAAAGAATAGGTGACGAAAGATTGGATATCAGATTGGAGGGAGAGAGTATGGAGGAGGTGAATGTATTCAGATATTTGGGAGTGGACATGTCGGCGGATGGGTCTATGAAGGATGAGGTGAATCATAGAATTGATGAGGGGAAAAGGGTGAGTGGAGCACTCGGAGTCTGTGGAGACAAAGAACCTTGTCCATGGAAGTAAAGAGGGAATGTGAGAGTATAGTTATACCAACGCTCTTATATGGGTGTGAAGCATGGGTGATGAATGTTGCAACAAGGAGAAGGCTGGAGGCAGTGGAGATGTCATGTCTGAGGTCAATGTGTGGTGTGAATATAATGCAGAGAATTCGGAGTTTGGAAATTAGGAGGAGGTGCGGGATTACCAAAACGATTGTCCAGAAAGCTGAGGAGGGGTTGTTGAGGTGGTTTGGACATGTAGAGAGAATGGAACGAGACAGAGTGACTTGGAAGTGTATAAATCTGTAGTGGAGGGGAAAGGGGGGGTAGGGGTCGGCCTAGGAAAGGTTGGAGGGAGGGGTAAAGGAAGTTTTGTGTGCGAGGGCTTGGACTTCCAGCAAGCATGTGTGAGCGTATTTGATAGGAGTGAATGGAGGCATATGGTTTTTAATACTTGACGTGCTGTTGGAGTGTGAGCAAAGTAACATTTATGAAGGGATTCAGGGAAACCGGCAGGCCGGACTTGAGTTCTGGAGATGGGAAGTACATGCAAGTACTCTGAAGGAGGGGTGTTAATGTTGCAGTTTTATAATTGTAGTGTAAAGCACCCTTCTGGCAAGACAGTGATGGAGTGAATGATGATGAAAGTTTTTCTTTTTCGGGCCACCCTGCCTTGGTGGGAATCGGCTGTGTTAATAAAAAAAAAAAAAAACTATGCAAAATAGTGGTCAGAAAATGGCAATTTGGCCAATTTCACACAAATTTCAAACGATGCCAATTTCAAAATAGGGTCCAGAATAAACAAAGCAGACATTCCTGGCACTAAAATAACGTCTTCTCTGTTCATTAGTCACGTTTACAGGCCCCTCTTACATTACTTTTGCTTTTCATTTTGAATTTTTATTCTCACAAAAAAATAGAAGATTTACTGTTATGTATACAACTGCATCATTGTAAAAATGGTATAAATAATATCAGAGCACTTGTGCATGAATATTAGACTCGCCAGTTGATGTGTATTGGATGCATGGTGTGATTTGTTTACTCTTGAACATCGTCAAAAATCGAACATTTTCGCTACTTTGAGCTCAATTCCAAGGTACTAGTCATTGTCAAACCAATCAAAATCATCTCTATTTCTGTAATATATCTTCCAATCTATCAAATGAGACCAATAAAACGAGAATACATCAATAAATACCATACGAAAATAGACTGCAAAGTCGCTGTTTTAAACCAAAAACACGGTCAGTTTTTTTTCCCTCATTATGCACTGTGTGGTGCAGGAATTTTTTTATACTGCGCACACTGACCGCACAGACCTATTCTATCACATCTAGGCCTAACAGCCTGTTTCTGCTTGATTTGAGGGCGCTAGAATTTAGGCGTACTAGTACGTCAATAACCCCAGGGCGTAAGCCATACTAGTACATTAATAACCCTGAAAAGGTTAACCTACTCCATACATCTTCGACCCCATTGCCTACACTCTCACTAGCCCATCTATCCTCCAATAGTTGTTTATATCTTACCCTAACTGCCTCCTCTTTTAGTTTATAAACCTTCACCTCTCTCTTACTTACTGCTTCTATTTTCCTTGTATCCCATCTACCTTTTACTCCCACTTTAGCTACAACTAAAAAGTGATCTGATATATCTGTGGCCCCTCTATAAACATGTACATCCTGAAGTCTACTCAACAGTCTTTTATCTACCAATACATAGTCCAACAAACTACTGTCATTACGCCTTACATCATATCTTGTATACTTATTTATCCTCTTTTTCTTAAAATATGTATTACCTATAACTAAACCCCTTTCTATACAAAGTTCAGTCAAAGGGCTCCCATTTTCATTTACACCTGGCACCCCAAACTTACCTACCACACCCTCTCTACATGTTTCTCCTACTTTAGCATTTAAGTCCCCTAGTACAATTACTCTCTCACTTGGTTCAAAGGTTCCTATACATTCGCTTAACATCTCCCAAAATCTCTCTCTCTCCTCTACACTCCTCTCTTCTCCAGGTGCATACACGCTTATTATATCGGCATTACTTCTGCAAGCGGCAGGACTTGATGTTGCCGTCAGGTGAGCTTCCAGCACCAACTTGTCGTGCTTATATCTCGGTAAGTACTGGCCCTAAAAAATTTTTTTTAGCTTATCCTGTTTATAAAAATGCGCTCTTCATTTAACCCTTAAAGTGTCCACACACAGATATACGTTCACCTGCGTACTGCCCCGAATATTTTGAAAAAAAAAAATCATTTTTTGTTTAAATGAAGAGTGCATTTTTATAAACAGGATAGGCTAAAAAAAAAATTTAGGGCCAGTACTTACCGTGATATAAGCCCGCCAATTTGGTGCTGGATGCTCACCTGCGGAACATCAAGTCCTGCCGCTTCAAATATTGCCGATATACTTTTTTTTCTAGTTTTCATTTTAATTTATATAATTTTTATGTTCTGATAATTACAATTTACAATAGTACTCAAATAGTCACAATCACACCAACAGGTGAACATTTTCGCCTACCTTGGTCATTTACTATTGTCTATAAATATATACGAAGTATTTATAGGTCCCAGCAATGTTTTAGACCTCCAGGAGTATATATGAAATTCCTTGAAGAATGGTGTTATGACAATTGCCAGATAACTACTGATAAGGGAGTAACATTGATGAATGAATGTGTGCAGGAAACCCTCGCTCTTTCACTCTGTATCTATCTGTCTATCTATCTGTGTCTTTCTCTCTGTCTGTCTATCTATCTATCTGTCTGTATCTGTCTGTCTGAATCTGTTCGTCTGTATCTGTCTGTATCTCTGTCTGTGTTTGTCTAGCTCTGCTTATCTGTCTGCCTGTGTGCCTGGAGTATATGAAACTCCTTGAAGAATGGTGTGTTGACAAGTGTCAGATAACTCTTGACAGCCCAGTGACATTTGATAAATGTCAGCAGTGCTGGAGGGAACCCTCTCTTTTTCAATGTCTATCTGTCTGTCTGTCTGTCTATCTCTCTCTGTCTATCTGTCCTATCTGTCTCTGTCTATCTGTCTCTGTCTATCTGTCTCTGTCTATCTGTCTGTCTGTCTATCTGTCTGTCTGTCTATCTATCTGTCTATCTGTCCGTATCTGTCTGTCTGTCTGCCTGTATCTGTCTGTCTGTCTGCCTGTATCTGTCTGTCTGTTTGTCAAGCTCTGCTTATTTCTGTCTAACTCTACTTATCTGTCTTTCTGTCTGCCTGTGTGTGTGTGTCTTTCCGTCTGCTTGTCTCAGTCTCAGAGTGCGGCTCGTAAGCAAACAGGTATTATACACGATGCAGAAGTGAAGATGCGTATTATGCCTTATCTCTACAAGTATTGTATAGCACTTTGCCTGGAATTTTTGGGTTATCCTAGGTAATTTACACTATGTATAATAACTGTACTTATGTGTACATGGAGAGAGAGAGAGAGAGAGAGAGAGAGAGAGAGAGAGAGAGAGAGAGAGAGAGAGAGAGAGAGAAGAGAAGAAGAGAGAGAGAGAGATAGAGAGAGAAGAAGAGAGAGAGATAGAGAGAGAGAGAAGAAAAGAGAGAGAGAGAGATAGAGAGAAAGAGATAGAGAGAGATAGAGAGAGAGATAGAGAGAGAGAGATAGAGAAGTAGAGAGAGAGAGATAGAGAGAGATGAGAAGAGAGAGAGAGATAGAGAGAAGATAGAGAGAGAGATAGAGAGAGAATGAGAGAGAGTATAGAGAGAGATATAATAGAGATAGAATGATAGAATATATAGATAGATAGATAGAGAGAGAGAGAGAGATATAGAGAGAATAAGAAGAGGAGATATAGAGAGACAGAAGAGATATATAAGAATAAAGAATATAGAAGAAAAGATATAAAAATAAATATAATAATAAAGATATATAGACAGACAAAGATATAGACAGACAAAGATATAGACAGAAAAGATATAGACAGACAAAGATATAGACAGACAAAGATATAGACAGACAAAGATATAGACAGACAAAGATATAGACAGACAAAGATATAGACAGACAAAGATATAGACAGACAAAGATATAGACAGACAAAGATATAGACAACAAAGATATAGACAGACAAAGATATAGACAGACAAAGATATAGACAGACAAAGATATAGACAGACAAAGATATAGACAGACAAGAATAGACAACAAAGATATAGACAGACAAAGATATAGACAGACAAAGATATAGACAGACAATATAGACAAAGATATAGACAGACAAAGATATAGACAGACAAAGATATAGACAGACAAAGATATAGACAGACAAAGATATAGACAGACAAAGATATAGACAGACAAAGATATAGACAGACAAAGATATAGACAGACAAAGATATAGACAGACAAAGATATGACAGACAAAGATATAGACAGACAAAGATATAGACAGACAAAGATATAGACAGACAAAGATATAGACAGACAAAGATATAGACAGACAAAGATATAGACAGACAAAGATATAGACAGACAAAGATATAGACAGACAAAGATATAGACAGACAAAGATATAGACAGATATAGACAGATAGAGAGACAGCCAGAGACAGCCAGAGACAGCCAGCCTGCCGAATACATAAGAACATAAGAAAGAAGGAACACTGCAGCAGGCATACTGGCCCATGCAAGGCAGGTACATGTCACCCCCCAGCTTAGACCAATGACCCACCTAGTCAGGTCACATCCTCTGAAGGAAGGAGCATGGCATCAGACCTAGTAGCACAAGCTAGTCAGGTCCAACTCACACCCACCCACAGCCACTCATGTATTTATCCAACCTATTTTTACTTTCGTCTTATAAGGGGAGTGTTAATGCGACATGACATCAGTGAATCCCTGGTGTTTGCCACAGTATTTGCTCTAGCTGGCACTCAATTGAACTGGTGCTCCCACAAGGTACTAAGTGGTCCCAGATTATTTTAATACTGCGCACACTGAGGGTGCAGATCCATTCTCTCATGTCTAGGCAACTCAGGCCTATCGCACTAAATTTGAAGGAATGAAAAATAAAACGTTGATCTACGTTCAGAGCAGTACGTACGTGAACGTATATCTACGTGTGGACAGTTTAAGGGTTAAAAAAAAATGATTTTTTTTTTTAAATATTCGGAGCAGTGCGGGAGTGAATGTAGATCTACGTGTGGACAGTTAAAGGGTTAAAGGTGCATTTTTGGGGGTCTGAAACGGACTAATCTAATTTACATCATTCCTTATGGGAATAAATTCGTTTGGTAACAGCACTTGAACAGCCTTCTTAAATGAAGAATGTTCGATTTCCGGGGGTCCACTGTATGTGGATGGTAATAATAATAATAATAATAATAATAATAATAATAATAATAATATGTAAAAATAATAATAATAATAATAATAATAATAATAATAATAATCACTCTGGAGTGGTTTAAATGTCAGCTACCAAACCTGTACAAAATACGTATGACACAGGCAGCGCGGCATCTCAGCGTTAAGTATGTCAGTCGTCTTCTTACAGCCTCTGAGTACACTAGCTTTCACTTGTCTCCATATTTGTACAAATTCGACATACAGTGGACCCCCGAGTAACGAACACCCCGGAAATCGTACAATTATGTAAGTATAATATTGTAAGTGCTTGTGATAGTGTATTTTTGGGGGTCTGAAATAGACTAACCTACGTGACATTATTCCTTAACCCTTTCAGGGTCCAAGGGGGGTCTCCGAAACTCATTCTCAGGGTCCAAGAATTTAAAAATAAAAAAAATAAAAATTTTTATGAAATGATAGAGAATCTTTTTCCGATCATAACGCCACAAAAATTATGAAATTTGATCGAAAACTAACGGAATTATGCTTTCGCGAAGTTATCGGTATGGAGGACATTTACGCATCGGCGATTTCGCCCACTTTGAGCCCTATTTTCGGCAAATTCCAGTGTTTCAGTCTACTAAAATTATAGCTATTTCGCTAGAACTCCATTTCTTCTATCGATTGAGTACAAGAAACCGCCTATTTACCAATTACAACTACCCAAAATAGTGGTCAGAAAATGGCAATTTGGCCAATTTCACACACATTTCAAATGATGCCAATTTCAAAATTGGGTCCAGAATAAACAAGACAAACATTCCTGGCACTAAAATAACATCTTCTCTGTTCATTAGTCACGTTTCCAGGCCCCTCTTACATTACTTTTGCTTATCATTTTGAATTTTTATTCTCACAAAAAAATAGAAGATTTACTGTTATGTATACAACTGCATCATTGTAAAAATGGTATAAACAATATCAGAGCACTTGTGCATGAATATTAGACTCGCCAGTTGATGTGTATTGGACGCATGGTGTGATTTGTTTATTCTTGAACATCGTCAAAAATCAAACATTTTCGCTACTTTGAGCTCAATTTCAAGGTACTTGTTATTGTCAAACCAATCAAAATCATCTCTATTTCTGTAATATATCTTCCATTCTATCAAATGAGACCAAGAAAACGAGAATACATCAATAAATACCACACGAAAATAGACTGCAAAGTCGCTGTTTTAAACGAAAAATACGGTCAGTTTTTTTTCCTCATTATGCACTGTGGTGCAGGAATTTTTTTATACTGCGCACACTGACCGCACAGACCCATTCTATCACATCTAGGCCTAACAGCCTGTTTCTGCTTGATTTGAGGGCGCTAGAATTTAGGCATACTAGTACGTCAATAACCCCAGGGCGTAAGCCATACTAATACGACCAAAACCCCGAAAGGGTTAAGGGAGTAAATTCGTTCTGTAATGGCACTTGAGCAGGCTTCTGGAATGAAGTTTTTACGTTACTCGGGGGTCCACTGTATATGGAGAGGTATTAGAGGGTGTGCTGGGATGGGGCTATACGAGAGAGAGGAAGAAAGTGCCAGCAGTCTCAGTAACTCCTGCTTCACCATGACATATGGACGTGTAAGCTCACGGCACTATAAAATACAGTGAGCCCCCGGAGTTCGTGATTAATCCGTTCCAGAGGGCCCGGCGAACACCGAATATCACGAACTCGAATCTATTTTCCCCATAAGAAATAATGGAAATAAAATTAATCCGTTCTAGACACCCAAAAGTATTAAAATAAATTTAGTTTCTACATTAAATATACATTAAATTACACACAAAACAATGAGAAATAAAGAAGTAATAGTACAATAACATGTCACTTACATTTATTGAAGAGTTGTTGATGTGTGGAAGACGGAAGGAGGGGAGAGGATGGAGTAGTATGCTAGTGTTTGGAAGGGGAATCCCCTTCCATTAACACTGCAGGTGCAAAGTTCTTTTCTGGGGTTACTGGCCTTTTTCTTTTAATGCCACTAGGACCAGGTTGAGAGTCACTGGACCCCACTCTAACCAAAAATCTGTTCAGGGAGCTCTGTGTCTGGCGTTTCTTTAAAACATCCCTGAAATGGGACACCACATTGTCGTTGTACAGGTTGCCAGCACGGCCTGCAACAGCTTTGTTAGGGTGATATTCATCCATAAAGCCTTGCACCCTGGTCCAAATTCCACAAATCTCCTTAATCATTGAAGAAGGCAACTTCCTCCATCCCTGTTCCTCCTCCTCTGAATTATTTTCCTGAACTGTGGTCTGTTGTTGCTGTTGCTGTTGAAGCTCTTGCAGATCTTCAGTGGTTATCTCTTCATTGTCCTCCTCCACCAACTGTTCCACATCCTCGGTACAAACATCCAACCCCATGGACTTGCCCAGTTCCACAATTTCTTCCACAACAGGCTCAGGCTCAGGCTCAGGCTCAGGGTTCTGAGGCTCAGCCATAAAACCTTCAAAATCCCTCTCTGGGACACAGTCTGGCCACAATTTTCTCCAGGCAGAGTTCAAAGTCCTGGTAGTCACTTGCTCCCATGCCTTACCTATAAGGTTTACACAATGCAGGATATGGAAATGATCTTTCCAAAAGTCTTTTAGGGTCATATTCATGTCTGTGGTCACATCAAAGCACTTTTGAAACATTGCTTTGGTGTAGAGTTTTTTAAAGTTGCAAATGACCTGCTGGTCCATGGGCTGGAGGAGAGGAGTGGTATTGGGGGGCAAGAACTTCACTTTGATGAACTTTAAAGTCCTGCTCTGCCAAGTCTGGAGGATGACAAGGAGCAATGTCCATTATCAGGAGGCACTTAAGTGGCAAATTATTTTCCTCGAGATATTTCTTCACACTGGGGCCAAACACTTCATGAAACCAGTCAAAGAAAATTTCCCTAGTGACCCATGCCTTATTGTTAGACTACCACATCACACACAAATTAGCCTTGGCGACACTGCATCTCTTAAACGCTCGGGGATTTTCAGAGTGATACACCACTAAAGGCTTCACTTTAAAATCCCTACTAGCATTAGCACACAACATCAGAGTTAACCTGTCTTTCATAGGCTTGTGTCCTGGCAGTGCCTTTTCCTCCTGTGTAATGAAGGTCCTGTTTGGCATTTTCTTCCAAAACAGGCCTGTTTTGTCACAATTGAACACTTGTTGGGGTTGGAATTCTTCAGCCTCTATGTACCCCATGAATTCCTGAACATATTTTTCAGCCGCACTTTTGTCAGAACTGGCTGCCTCACCATGCCTTATCACACTATGAATGCCACTACGCTTCTTAAATCTGTCAAACCAGCCTTAGCTGGCTTTAAATTCGTTCACTTCAGCACTCGTTGCAGGCATATTCTTGAGGAGATCATCATGCAACTGCCTTGCTTTTTCAGATATTATCGCCTGCATAACACTATCTCCTGCTAATTGTTTCTCGTTGATCCACACCAACAATAACCTCTCCACTTCTTCCAGCACTTGAGATCTCTGTTTTGTGACCATACTTGCACCTTTCGCAACAAAAGCGTCCTTGAGTTCCTTTCTCTTCGCCACAGTGGAAGTGATGGTTGAATGGGCTTTGCCACAGAGCCTGGCCAGCTCAGCCACACGAACTCCACTTTCATATTTTGCAATGATCTCCTTCTTCAATTCTACCGTATTTCTGACATTCTTTACCACAGGGCTGGCACTAGGAGCTTTCTTGGGGCCCATGGTGGCATATTTAGCAGTTGCAAGCACTAAAAACACTGGAATAATGACAATATGTATATCTGGTATGAATGCGTGGGTGGCGGTCACTCGCTGGTAAACAATAGCACACTGATGCTGCCTGGAGTGCCTGGGCCCACTCAAGCCACGCGTACGCGTCCAGGACGAATCATGAACTCCGAGCGGATTCGTGAACACAGAGCCAAAATTTTCGCTTAAAAACTTCACGAACACCGATTTTCATGAACTCCAACGCTCACGAACACTGGGGGTTGACTGTATTGTATAATTATACTTTTCCTATCAATTAAGGTTATTTACCTATCATATTTATTTCAGAATAATACTATTAGGTAAAACATAAATAACGTAGAAGCATGATAAAGGTGCCCAAATTAATAAAAACTGACATACTATAGAGAGGTATTGAAGGGTGGAGGGCTGAGAGGGATAAAAAAAAAAAAGTGACCACGACCATTACAGAAAACGTTACCTGCCTGAAGGGTAACTATAGAAGATCACTCTTACCCTATGCAAAGACAGAAAAAAGTGCGATTTTCTCAAAAAATTTCAAGTAATCAGCTATGTAAGCATTTCCTGGAAAATCTTGGAAGTAAGTCATTGACCTATTTCATTGTATTACCCTTAATAATAAACAAATTGAAAGGAATTTCCCAACAAACATAAAACTGAATGTTTTAATTTTGGGTGGTGACACTTTTGAAGTGTCAGTAAGGGGTGATTCCTCGATTAGTGACGAAATCATTTACCGATGGGGTCTTAGGCCCCTATCTCCATTGTTAAGTGAAGAGAAGAGGCTGTAATAATAATAATATTTTATTTCAACATGATACAGGTCCGCTATCACAAATCTGGCATCATTGGGACCTGTAATGTGCCGGATTATTGAGTTTGCCGGATTACAGTTGGTTGGTTAATAAAGTTAACCAACTTGACTTGCACAAAAAAGTTCACTGAACATCAGCAAAAATTGAACATTTCTGCTACTTTGACCTCAATTTCAAGGTACAGTGGACCCTCTGTTTTTGTTACCCTCTGATTTCGTTGGTCGTACGGAACACGTCCGAGTGCCCACACACACACAAAGCCTCCCACACACCATTCTGAGTGAACATTACCCTGCGAGGTCATACGAAACATTTTGTAATAATCCATTGTTTTTTGTGCTTGTTTATTGAGTGTGACTGCTAAATAAGCCACCATGGGCCCAAAGTAAGCTCCTAGTGCCAGCCCTTTGGTAAAGGTGAGAAACACGATAGAATTCAAGAAAGAACTCGTAGCAAAGTACCAAAATGGAGGAGGAAGAGAGAGGGGAGAATGTGCCTTCTTCAGTGATTCTACGATATGTACGATACTAAAGCAGCAGGAGTTGATAAAGGCTATAGTGCCAGCCAGCGATAAAGTGTAGCATTAACCCTTTCGGGGTTTTGGTCGTACTAGTACGTCTTACGCACTGGGGTTATTGACGTACTAGTACGCCTAAATTCTAGCGCCCTCAAATCAAGCAGAAACAGGCTGTTAGGCCTAGATGTGATAGAATGGGTCTGTGCGGTCAGTGTGCGCAGTATAAAAAAATTCCTGCACCACACAGTGCATAATGAGTTAAGAAAAAAACTAACCGTGTTTTTGGTTTAAAACAGCGACTTTGCAGTCTATTTTCGTATGGTATTTATTGTTGTATTCTCGTTTTCTTGGTCTCATTTGATAGAATGGAAGATATATTACAGAAATAGAGATGATTTTGATTGGTTTGACAATAACAAGTACCTTGAAATTGAGCTCAAAGTAGCGAAAATGTTCGATTTTTGACGATGTTCAAGAGTAAACAAATCACACCATGCGTCCAATACACATCAACTGGCGAGTCTAATATTCATGCACAAGTGCTCTGATATTATTTATACCATTTTTACAATGATGCAGTTGTATACATAACAGTAAATCTTCTATTTTTTTGAGAGAATAAAAATTCAAAATGGAAAGCAAAAGTAATGTAAGAGGGGCCTGGAGACATGACTAATGAACAGAGAAGATGTTATTTTAGTGCCAGGAATGTCTGCCTTGTTTATTATGGACCCTATTTTGAAATTGGCATCGTTTGAAATTTGTGTGAAATTGGCCAAATTGCCATTTTCTGACCACTATTTTGGATAGTTGAAATTGGTAAATAGGCGGTTTCTTGTACTCAATCGATAGAAGAAATAGAGTTCTAGCGAAATAGCTATAATTTTAGTAGACTGAAACATTGGAATGTGCCGAACATAGGGCTCAAAGTGGGCGAAATCGGCGATGCGTAAGTGTCATGGCTACCGCTAATTTCGCGAAAGCATAATTCCGTTAGTTTTCGATCAAATTTCATAATGTTTGTGGCGTTATGATCGGAAAAAGATTCTCTATCATTCCATAAGAAAAATAATTTTTTTTTTTTTTTAAATTCGTGGACCCTGAGAACGAGTTTCAGAGAGACCCCTTGGACCCCCAAAGGGTTAACAGTGTAGCAAGTAAGTTAAGCGATTAAGCGATAGAAAAAGGACAACACGAAACTAACTCTTCCAATGTTGTTGGAGTAAGAAAACTTAAACGTGAGAATAATGACAAAATCCAGCAGTGCTTCACATGGGATGGGAAAATTGTAGTAAGGAAAACAAATGTAGGCCGTGTTTACTATATCACGAATGAAAATGAACTGTCCAACTTCCTTTGAGATGCTAATCTTACTGAGTCTGACCAACCTCAGAGACCAAATCCTTAGACTACGTTAGTGCAAGTAAATTCCATAATTGTCCTAGTAACTGCTACCTCACTATCTCAAATTTCTCAAACAATTGATTGTGTGACTTATTTTGTATTTCTTATATTAGAAGCAACTACCCCATTGTATATGTAACTTTTTATATACAGTTGTACCTCGGTTAACGATGGTCCCCAAACACACCCTTTTATGTAAGTTTATTTTTTTAAATGCTTTTGTAAGTGTATTTTTGGGGGTCTAAAAGGACTATTCTATTTTACATTATTCCTTATGGGGATAAATTCGTTTGGTAATGGCACTTGAACAGCAGTCTGGAATGACAAAATATCGTTAACCGAGGTACCACTGTATATCTTTTTTTCTTTAATTGCAATTACAGTGGTACCTCGACTTACGATATTTTTTCATTCCAGAATGCTGTTCAAGTGTCATTACCAAACGAATTTATCTCCTTAAGAAATGTTGTAAAATAGACTAATCCTTTTAGACCCCCAAAATTACACTTACAAAAGCATTTAAAAAAATAAACTTACATACAAGGGTGAGTTTGGGGACCATCGTAAGTCGAGGTACCACTGTATTTGCTGTATATTTTTTAATACATATTTACCATTACCATTTTCCAACCTTAACTATATACAGTATTAGTAATCACTTTATTTACTTAAAATTTGATTGAAACCTTTTTTACTATTAGTATTTTGTATTTCTTTTATTAGAAGCAACTACCTCATTGTATATGTAACTTTTTATATATATCTTTTTTTCTTTAATTGCAATTATTTGCTATATATTTTTTAATACATATTTACCATTACCATTTTCCAACCTTAACTATATACAGTATTAGTAATCACTTTATTTACTTAAAACTTGATTAAAACCTTTTTTACTATTAGTCCATTCTACTTTGTACAATTAATCTCTATATTCTCTTATAATTGTTCTTTACATTTATTTACCTCTTATTGCCTTTTATAAATTCTAAAATTTCAACCAGTGAAATATTGAATTCAAATAATTGTCCAAAACAAGTTAATACTAGTCATAGTAACTATTCCAACCATTTCATTAGCCAGTTCAATTAGTAAATCATCAACATTGTACAAATATCCTATATCTCTGGGAAAAATTGTTCAAAATTGTAATAATCCAATAGTTAGTAAGAATAATTAATCTAGTATCATATTATTAAGTTTAGCATACATGTATTCCATTGTTCTCAAGTCTAGTTATAGAATCACACTAAATCGTATGATTATAGGCATAGATCCTGACATCAACCTATTATTAAATGACTTACATGATTCCAATAGCAACTGTAATTACAACACAGCAGATCAAGCAAAGACATTACTCAGAGTCAACAATAACATAACCATCTTTAATTACAATGTTAGATCTTTGAGCAAACATTATGATGACCTCACAACACTACTCCAATCCCTACAGACCAATATGTCAATCATCACACACACTGAGACCTGGCTAAAGCCTAGTATTACAGATGTCTATGCCATCCCAGGTTACACAGCCATACACAACTGTAGGACTGATCAGCGAGGGGGTGGAATAGCTGTATATTACTCAGATCAACTTGAATGTATCAATAACTCTTGCATAAGGGATGAGCATGGAGAATATATTATAGCTAAATTTAAATCAAAAGACCTGCAAAAACCCCTCACAGTGATAAACATCTACAGACTACCACAGTCAAACATTCACCACTTTAGTGAAAAATTAGGAAACCTGATAATTGATGCACACATGAACAAAGACCATTTGCTGCTCACAGGAGATTTCAACATAAATCTCCTACATGACCAGGATCCACAGGTAACAGAATTCACAAACACTATGAGCAACTGCTTGTTACTACCAACAATATCAAAACCTACAAGAATCTCTGAGACTAGTACGTATCTCATTATTAGACCACATCTGGACTAACACTATATCCCCTCTAAAATCAGGCATAATTACAGACAACACCACAGACCACTACCCTACCTTTCTCATAACCAACCTAGGTAATTTGCCCCAAGATACTACTAAAGTTACCTTCAGACTTCATAACGAGTCAGCTGTTAAATACTTTATAACAGCTATGATTGACATCGACTAGAATAATGAGTTAGAAACATATTCAGGTACTAATGAATGCATCAATAATTTCCTTAAAAAAAACCACCACCTCTATAACAAACATTGCCCTAAAAAACTAAACAGATCACAGCTAAGAGACTCAACAATCCCTGGCTAACACCCAGCATCCTTAAATCCATTAACAAAAGGCACCAATATGAAAAACAATACAGAAGGGGTCTAATAACCAGAGAACAATCCAAATGCTACTCATCAATCCTTACCAGCCTGATAAGAAGGTCAAAAAATTGTATTATGAGAACAGACTACATAACATAAAAGGTGATATGAAAAAGACATGGAAAACCCTATCTTCAAATCTAGGCAATAAAAAGATATCCAAGAACAATACCATCAAATTATGAAAAACAGATGAACCCCTACTCTCACCAACTGAGACAGCAAACAGACTTAATGTTTTCTTCTCCACCATAGGAAAGAATCTAGCGAGTAAAATCCCAAGCTCGAACACGTCCAACAGACTACCTCGCCAACACCTACCCTAATACACTATTCCTAGCTCCTACCAACCCAATAGAAGTCTCGCTCATAATCAACACCCTTAACCCTTTCAGGGTCCGTGCCGTAGTTCTACAACTTTGAGTTCAGGGTCCAAACCGTAGTTCTACGTCATGAGCTCAGCTCACTCAGATAAGCTGTGAGCGGTAAATTTGGGCCTGGATATGAGAGAATACATCTATGTAGTAAGTGTGCACCACATAAAACAAATCCTGCAGCACACAGTGCATAATGAGAGAAAAAAAACTGAAACCGTAATTTTCAATTAAAACAGCGACTGCAGTGTTTTTCATGTACTTTTATAGATGTATTTGTGATTTCTTGATCTCATTTGATAGAATGGAAGATATATTACAGATACCTGGAGTCTACCTGGAGAGAATTCCAGGGGTCAACGCCACCGCGGCCCGGTCTGTGACCAGGCCTCCTGTTGGACCAGAGCCTGATCAACCAGGCTGTTACTGCTGGCCGCACGCAGTCCAACGTACGAACCACAGCCCGGCTGATCAGGTACCGACTTGAGGTGCCTGTCCAGTGCCTGCTTGAAGACAGCCAGGGGCTTGTTGGTAATCCCCTGATGTATGCTGGGAGGCAGTTGAACAATCTTGGGCCCCTGACACTTATTGTGTTGTCCCTCAACGTGCTAGTGGCACCCCTGCTCTTCATTGGGGGGATGTTACATCGCCTGCCGAGTCTTTTGCTTTCGTAGGGAGTGATTTTTGTGTGCAAGTTTGGTACTAATCCTCGAGAATTTTCCATGTGTATATAATAATGTATCTCTCCCGCCTGTGTTCTAGAGAGTACAGGTTTAGGAACTTCAAGCGTTCCCAGTAGTTGAGGTGGTTTATCGCACTTATGCGTGCGGTGAAGGTTCTCTGCACATTTTCAAGGTCAGCAATTTCACCCGCCTTGAAAGGTGCAGTTAGTGTGCAGCAATATTCCAGCCTAGATAGAACAAGCGATCTGTAAAGTGTCAACATAAGCTTGGCATCCCTGGTTTTGAAGGTTCTCATTATCCATCCTGTCATTTTCGAGCAGATGCAATTGCTACATTGTTATGGTCCTTGAAGGTGAGATCCTCTGACATGCTCACTCCCAGGTCTTTGACATTAGTTTTTCGCTCTATTGTGTGGTTGGAATTAGTTTTGTACTCCAATGAGATATTAATTTCTTCACGTTTTCCGTATCTGAGTATGAAATTTCTCATCATTGAACTTCATATTGTTTTCTGCAGCCCATTTAAAGATTTGGTTTATGTCTGCTTGGAGTCTTGCAGTGTCTTCAACGGTGGACACTGTCATACAGATTCGGTGTCATCTGCAAAGGAAGACACAGCACTGTGACTTATATCCCTGTCAATGTCTGATATGAGGATGAGGAATAAGATAAGATAAGATAAGATTTCTTCGGATTTTTAACCCCGGAGGGTTAGCCACCCAGGATAACCCAAGAAAGTCAGTGCGTCATCGAGGACTGTCTGTCTTATTTCCATTGGGGTCCTTAATCTTGTCCCCCAGGATGCGACCCACACCAGTCGACTAACAACCCAGGTACCTATTTGATGCTAGGTGAACATGACAACAGGTGTAAGGAAACACGTCGAAATGTTTCCACCCGCCGGGAATCGAACCCGGGCCCTCCGTGTGTGAAGCGAGACTCAAGCCACCAGACCACCGGGCCAAGTACTGTGCCTTGTGGAACAGAGCTTTTCACAGTAGCTGCCTCAGACTTTACTCTGTTGACTACTACTCTTTGTGTTCTACATGTTAGGAAATTATAGATCCATCTACCAACTTTTCCTGTTATTCCTTTATCACGCATTTTGTGTGCTATTACACCATGGTCACACTTGTCAAAGGCTTTGCAAAATCTGTGTATATAACATCTGCATTCTGTTTATCTTCTAGAGCATCCAGGACCTTGTCGTAGTGGTCCAGTAGTTGGGACAGACAGGAGCGGCCTGCTCTAAACCCATGCTGTCCTGGGTTGTGCAATTGATGGGTATCAAGATGGGTGGCGATCTTGCTTCTTAGAACCCTTTCAAAGATTTTTATGATATGGGACGTTAGCGCAATTGGTCTGTAGTTCTTTGCTATTGCTTTACTGCCCCCTTTGTGGAGCGGGGCTATGTCTGTTGTTTTTAGTAGCTGCGGGACGATCCCAGTGTCCATGCTCCCTCTCCATAGGATGTTAAAAGCATGTGATAGGGGCTTCTTGCAGTTCTTGATGAACACAGAGTTCCATGAGTCTGGGCCTGGAGCGGAGTGCATGGGCATGTCATTTATTGCCTTTTCGAAGTCATTTGGCGTCGTGGTGATGTCAGAAAGGCATGTGTCTGTCAAGTTCTGTGGCACTCTCATGAAAAAATCATTTAGGTTTTCGATTTTCAGTCTGGTTAGTGGCTCGCTAAAGACTGAGTCATACTGGGATTTAAGGAACTCACTCATTTCCTTGCTGTCATCTGTGTAGGACCCATCCCGTTTAAGTAGGGGCCCAATACTGGTTGTTGTTCTCGACTTTGATTTTGCATAGGAAAAGAAATACTTAGGGTTTCTTTCAATTTCATTTATGGCTTTTAGTTCTTCCCGTGTCTCTTGATTCCTGTAAGATTCCTTTAGTTTTAATTCGATGTTTGCTATTTCTCTGACTAGTGTCTCCCTACGTATTTCAGAGATATTGGCCTCCTGTAGCGCTCCGTTATTCTTTGCCTTCGCCTGTATAGGAGCGCCTCTCTTTCTAGTATTGGAAATGGCTTGAAACTGAGCTCAAAGTAGCAGAAATGTTAAATTTTTGCCAATGTTCAAGAGTAAACAAATGACCTCATAAGTCTAATACGCACAAGCTGGTGGGTCTAATACACGTTCACAAATGTGGTGATATTATCTGTACAATTATTACAATATTGCATAACAGTAAATCTTCCATTTTTGGTTTGAATAAAAATTCATTATGTGAATAAAAAATAAAAATGGAATTCATTTTACACATGCTAGAATTAATATACACTGCACTTGAGAAGAAAGAAGTCCCACTGGGAATCTTCATTGACCTACGCAAAGCTTTTGATACAGTCGACCATGATTTACTGCTCAAAAAATTAGCACACTATGGTATAAGAGGTCACTCACTCAACTATCTAAAGTCATACCTTAGTAACCGAAGCCAATACGTGTACACAAATGGAGCGACCTCTTCCACACAACAAATTACAGTCGGAGTTCCTCAAGGAAGTGTCCTGGATCCACTCCTATTCCTCATTTACATCAATTACCTACCGAATGCATCACAACTACTCAAACCCATATTATTTGCAGATGACACAACATATGTCTTCTCTCACACAAATCCAGTCATACTGGTCAACACCGTCAATGCCGAATTACAGAAAATATCAACATGGATGACGACTAATAAGCTTACTCTCAATACTGACAAGACCTACTTCGTACAGTTTGGAAACAGAGCCACAAATGTTCCACTTAACATAACGCTCAATGGTTCACCCATCACAAGACTCAAGAGGGTAAATTCCTAGGAATCCACATTGACAGTAGCCTAAAATTCCAAACACACATACAACAAATTTCCAAGAAAATCTCAAAGACAGTAGGCATAATATCAAAGATATGCTACTGTGTGTCTCAATCAGCTCTCCTTGCACTATATCACTCACTCATCTACCCTTATCTCACCTATGGAATCTGTGCATGGGGATCAACAACAGTAAATCACCTTAACCCAGCAAAAGGCTGCAGTCAGAATGATGATAAATTCCCACTCTAGACAGCATACTCCGCCAATATTCAAAAGCCTAAAATTACTCACCATAAAGAACATTCACACTTATTCTTGTGCCTACTACATACAGTGGTACATCGAGTTACGATGGTCCCCAAAATCGCCCTTTTATGTAAGTTTATTTTTTTAAATGCTTTTGTAGGTATATTTTTGGGGGTGTAAAAGGACTAGTCTATTTTACATTATTCCTTATGGAGATAAATTCGTTTGGTAATGGCACTTGAACAGCATTCTCGAACGAAAAAATATCGTAACTCGAGGTACCACTGTATATAGAACTCTACACTCTAATATAAACCCTCCGTTCAAAATTCTCCTCACCAACTTTAATAGGACCCATGACCACAACACAAGGCACAGATCACTTTTTGATATACCCCGTGTCCATATCAACCTATGTAAAAATTCTATGCACATAAAGGGCCCCAGAATCTGGAATTCATTACCATTAAATACTAAAATAAAGTTGTCTGAAAATCATTTTAAGACACGTCTCAAAAACCACCTACTCACCCTTAACTAAATACTCATACTCAAAAATACTCAATGTTATTTTCCAATAAGATAATTTCCATTTTTACTATTATGTTCTATTATATTACTTTCAAAAATGCTCAATGTTATTTTCCTACAAGATAATTTCAATTTTTACCATTATATTACTATTATATTACCACCTACTTACCCTAAACTAAATACGCATTCGGTAAATTACTTTTAAAAATGCTAAATGTTATTTTCCTTAAGATAATTTCAATTTTTATGATTAACTACCATCCTACTAAACACTTGTTACAATGTAGTATTACAATAATGTAATTTAAACAATGAAATATCATCATATTACAATATGAACAATATTTAAATAAGTCAATCTCAATCAATTTCTCCAATATTATGTACATAGTCTATAAGCCATTAGATTAAGCTGCCCCTAATGCCATGGCATGTCAGTGGCTCTCCTTGCACTTCTATGTAAAATTGCGAAGAAATAAAATTTGTATTGTATTTGTATTTGTAGATGATTTTTAAGCAAAGTCCTAAATTTATAATTACAGTGGACCCCCAGTTTTCGGCTGTTGCAGAAAACGTGCAATTCGGATTTCAAGCACTTTTTTTCAGCGAAATCTCCCCCCGGGTTTCGTACATCCGCTCGGAAATCGTTGGTACCAGACACATGCGCCTGGGCCGCTCATACGTTCGTGACTTACTCTTGGGCACATTAAATGTCTTATTTTAGGTTAATATAGACATTTTCATTAGTCCATCTATGATATTTTCTTCAAAATTATATAAGAAACACATTACATAGCATATAAACATGCCTTTATTACTCGTTCACTAAGAATGTCCCTCTAGTCTTTAACGCCATAGTTATAATACTAATATGTAATAATAATCACTAAAATAAGACATTAAATGTCTTATTTTAGGTTAATATAGACATTTTCATTAATCCATCTATGATATTTTCTTCAAAATTATATAAGAAACACATTACATTGCATATAAACATGCAATGCTTATATACGATGTTTGTTTAATAATAATCACTCTTGGGCACATTAAATGTCTTATTTTCGGTTAATATAGACTTTTTTTTTTTTCAACAAGTCGGCCGTCTCCCACCGAGGCAAGGTGACCCAAAAAGAAAGAAAATCCCCAAAAAGAAAATACTTTCATAGTTTTCTGTATTTAAAACTATAGTTATTCTCTATAAAATGTATTTTTTGTTAATATTTTTGGGTGTCTAGAACGAATTAATTAGATTTACATTATTTCTTATGTGAAATATTACTTTGGTTTTCGGCATTTCGGATTTCGGCCAACCTTCTGGAATGGATTAATTACGAAAACCGGGGGTCTACTGTACTTAGGGGATCCTTTACTGGTTTAGGTAGTGAATTCCAGATCTTCGGGCCCTTTATGTGCATTGCATTTTTGCATAGCGCAAGACTGACACAAGGAATGTCGAAGAGTGCCTTATGCTGGTTTCAATATTAATATGTATCTCATCTTTTATTAGCTGAAGTGCTTTGTTGGTGAAGCTGTCATGGTTTGTATCTGATAGTAGGTTACAGCTGGTTAAAATAACAAGCTTGTCTTGTTCAATCATGTCCCTTAGATACTGGAAGCAGCACTCCATTGGGATTCCATGTTTAACCTCCAATCTTGTGTAACTTCGGACAGCTTGGTGGTAAGGGAATCTATTTGCTCAGTATGTGTGGCTACAGTTGTTTGCAGGTTTGCGTGTTGCTTGGTCGTGTTTGTTAAGATTGTCGGTTTGTTTTCTAGTTCACTAATCCTCGAGTTTTGTGTCCAGGTCGCTAATCCTCGTGCTTTGGGTAAATAGAGTGCTCTAGGTCCGCAATCAGTTTTTCGTAGGCTTCGTTTTGCCGCCTCACTATACTATTTTCCTGTAGAATTTTATCAGTGGTGTCGAGTTGTTGTTGAGGACTGTATACCTGGGCTATACCTTTGGGTGTTGATGAGTTGTAGTCGATGATAACGTTTGGGGTGAAGAGATCCTGAGTGTTTGCCATAGTTGAAGAAGAGAAGTCAGCTTGGGTGTGAGGATGAATGTTGACCAAATCCAGAGAAAGTTTTGGAGTCGTCCACCATTGTTGTTGTTGTTGATGTTATTGTGGTGGTGTTGGTCCGGGCGGGGGTGAAGTGGGTGGACGATGTGCTGGCGTCCTTCATGGTAGACATTATGGGTAACAGTTTTCTAGGAATTTTGGTGTACGTCTTGGAGTTGTTTGTTCTATTTTTCCGTCCCAAGAGAACACTAGCGCAGTTGATATGGAGCTACTGTAGTGGTAACTGATGTTTGACAAGTATTAACTCTGGCAGCAGGCTGGTGTTTGGTATGCCAGGCAGTTTTCTTTTAGTCATAAATTTACAGCTTGTCTACATCACTAACACTTTTTTTTGGGGTCATTATTGGTTCCATGTGGATCAGTGCAGCAGTACAAACATTTAGGCTATAACTGGAGCTTAGTTCAGGCCAGGGGACTGCAAAGATGTGGGAGCAGCTGTTGATTTTGTCACCGCTGCCACTGAGAGGTGGCTCCAGTTCTGAACTATGTATTATTTTAGACTTTTAATTTTACAATAAAGCACTTTTTATTTCAGTTCTCAAAATGTTTTTAAAGCTTTACAGTAATAGTACTGTGAGTGATGGATAATTTACTTTCACGTTTCTAATATAACTGGAAATTATTTACTTATTTTTGTAATTGATTTCTCTTTATATTACTTTATAAATATATACAGCAGTTAGAATAAAAAATTTCATGTAATTTTTTTTCAATTTGCAAGCCTCATGGGTTGCTGTAAGCAGTAATAAGGAATAACACTGCCATCTTAGAGAAATTATGTTATTTAATATTTAACCTTTCCGGGTTACAATACCTAACAAGCAATAAGTATTCCCTTATATGCTGAACGCAAATATCATAATTTTAAAAATAAAACATAGGAAAAGTACCGGTATTGGCAGAATATTGGGTATCGATATCGGCAAACATTTTGGTATTGTCCTATCTCTAATTTGTACAAATACTAAATTCACTACTCACCTTCAATACTACAGCAGGATGGAAGACAGCATTTTTGAATTCACTTCGGAGAGTGAAGGCTTTTCCCAGGTCATTTCCATTCTTGCTATAATGTATTTCCATAGCATCTAAATTAAGGTAGCAACCGATGACATCTTTGAGCCCAAAAGTCTCGCCATAATCATCAAACTGCTTGCAGTTTGACTTTTTCCCAGTGCCTCCATATCCAAATCCCGATTTACATGTTCCAAGATCTAAAGCAGCCTGAAAGGAAAGTTGTTTCTTACTGTATTAAAGAAAATAAATCTACATGATAAAGTCATACAAGACATTAAACAAAATGGATGTTTAATATGTTGTAAAGAGTACTTGTTATATTAAAGAGCTCTGTATACAAACAATAATAATGGCAATGCTTATCTGTAAGCATACAGATAATGTAGATACAGGGGTAGATATAAAAGTAAAATAGTAGGCACCAAAGAAAGCCACTAATACACAATGCATTTCGGACAACTAGTTATGAGGCTTACAACCTACTTATGAAGTAGACAGCACTGAGTAGGTCTTCTTGTGTGGTTAAATACAATTGTACATTCAACAAGAAAGGTAACTAATGACAAAGTGGTCATTTACAAACATTTACATATCATTTAAACAGGTTCAATGACCTTTGTTTTTATGGCATGAATGAATTGATAGTGAAATTACAGCAAGTTACTTTAATTACAATTCTAATCCAATGAGGTAATTGATGTTACCAATTATATACGGCACTTTATGGCGAAACGCCATAAAGTGGGGCCCTACTGTACTGGTCTATAGTTATTTACATCAGTTGAATCACCTCTTTTGTGTATCAGGGTAACCTTACTAACTTAAGCATCACTGGGAAAGTTTATTTCTTATAATTTGTTAAACAAAATTGCAATAGTGGGTGACAGCACATAAATTAGAGGAGGCAAATGAGTCAGGCTCCCTGCCTTGTTTTGCAGTGAATTTATTATAATTGTGACCTCAGTGGGATTGGAGGTAGATAAGGAGTTTGGATAGCTTCCAATAAGGTAGTCAGTTGCTTGAACATTAGACGTAGGGATTTTGCTAGTTAGCCTTGATCCTATAGTAGAGAAGAAATTGTTTATTTTTATTTTATTATTATTATTAACACATCGGCCGATTCCCACCAAGGCAGGGTGGCCCGAAAAAGAAAAACTTTCATCATCATTCACTCTATCACTGTCTTGCCAGAAGGGTGCTTTACACTACAGTTATAAAACTGCAACATTTACACCCCTCCTTCAGAGTGCCGGCACTGTACTTCCCATCTCCAGAACTCAAGTCCGGCCTGCCGGTTTCCCTGAATCCCTTCATAAATGTTACTTTGCTCACACTCCAACAGCACGTCAAGTATTAAAAACCATATGCCTCCATTCACTCCTATCAAATACGCTCACACATGCTTGCTGGAAATCCAAGCCCCTCGCACACAAAACTTCCTTTACCCCCTCCCTCCAACCTTTCCTAGGCCGACCCCTACCCCGCCTTCCCTCCACTACAGATCCATACACTCTCGAAGTCACTCTGTCTCGTTCCATTCTCTCTACATGTCCAAACCACCTCAACAACCCCTCCTCAGCTCTCTGGACAATCGTTTTGGTAATCCCGCACCTCCTCCTAATTTCCAAACTCCGAATTCTCTGCATTATATTCACACCACACATTGACCTCAGACATGACATCTCCACTGCCTCCAGCCTTCTCCTCGTTGCAACATTCATCACCCATGCTTCACACCCATATAAGAGCGTTGGTATAACTATACTCTCATACATTCCCCTCTTTACTTCCATGGACAAGGTTCTTTGTCTCCACAGACTCCGAAGTGCTCCACTCACCCTTTTCCCCTCATCAATTGTTTATTATGTTTGCTATTTCAGCAGGCTGGATGTAAGGTTCAAGGTACAGTTTTTGGTTTGTTCCTTAGTTATTAACCCCAATTTGTACTGTTTTTATGTTTTTTATCAATGGATCTGAAGATGCTATTTGTTAGCCATGGGCTATTTAGTCTCTTTTCTGTAATCTGTTTAGTTTTAATAGGACAATGTCTATTGCAGAGGTTTTGTAGTTTTCTTGTAGAAATATTCTGACCCATTCATCAATTTCCCAATTGTCAGTAACTCAAAGTGCCAGTCAATGTCACATATTGATGATATAATGTTATTTACTGAGGTCTTCACCATGGAGACGAATTGATATCTTACTAATATCTAATGGTAATTTATATATGTTGGTTATTAGGAAGGTGGGATAATAATCAATAGTGTTGTCTATGATTATCCCTGCTTTGAGAGAAGCTATTATATTGGTCCAGATATGGTCAATCAAAGATGCACTTGCCTCAGAAATTCTTGTAGGTTTAGTTATAGATAGTAATAGCAAGCAATTGCTTATATTGTTAGTGAAGTCAGCTCATAAGTGTCTTCACCTTGGATAATGTTTATGATGAAGCTGCCAGCAAGTATTAGATGATGTTTAACTGCCTGTTAAATATTAGAGTTTTAAGGTTGTCACTGAAGGTGTGAGTAGTATTAGTACGAGGTAACTTATAAACTGCTCTAGCTGTAACTGGGGTCTTTAAATTTTTGGTTGTAAATTTAGTAAATGTATATTCCCTATGTTCATCCCTAATACATGTGGAGTTAATACACATTAGTTCATTATAGTAGTAGACTGCAGCACCTCTCCCTATCTGATCAAACCTATAGTTATATGGTTATGTACCAAGGTAAGGCAAAGATGTCAGTTACATCATGTTTAAGCCAGATTTTAGTAAGAATAATAAGACAATTGAGGAGTACTAAGAGATCACAGTACTTACTGAGGGGTCTAACATTTTAACTAAATACTAATATATTCTCAGAGGAGCTGAGAACTATTTTTGCTGACTTAATGTAATATCTGCATTCAAAAGAAAGGAAGTGTAAAAGGGAAGAAGGCTGAAATGTAGATGGAAGAAGGACAGGAGAGATTAAGTAGGTAATTAACCAGTATAACTTAACAAAATCACTTAAGAGAATCTAGACAATGTCTAGAGTAAAAAGTTTTGATTAAGAAACCTATAACACTGACATAAAAACTAAGTATCAAATTTAGCACCTGATATTGCACAAATTTTAACAATGAAAACTGTTAACAATAAACAGAAAGTGGTTTAAACAATAACATATACAGTACATACTAGTATACTAAAATATGGTAGTGGGCACTGAATAGTCTAAATTTTGGAGGTTAATGAATGTTATTTAAGATTGACTTTGGTTTTGATTGGATGTTTACAGTATTACCCAATATTGCGCAACTGCTAACAGTGAAAACAGCTGACAACAATAGTAAGAGTATTAGAACAATACAAATAATATTTAAACAATACAAATTAATACAGTACTAAAACAGACAATTTGCACAAAATATTTGATTTGATTACAAAGTAGGATGTCACTAACAGTAACTAGTTAAGTGTATATAGCTATAAAAAGATGACAGTTACAGGTTGAGGGAGCACAACAGTAAACGTGGAGTTTAGTGGGTACAAACTGCATCTTATTCTGCCTCGGATATGTCAGCAACACAGAAGAATTCTGATAGATTATGTTCTTAGCTATGTAGTAACTCTTGCCTGTGGAAGATTTCCTTACAATTTTACCACCTATTGCAAAGCACTGGTGAATTTTTCTCTCTAGACGGAGTCTCCTTAGTCTATGGAGAAGATCCTGTCTTTTCTCTGCAAGGAACTCTTTTACATAAATGTCATGTTTCATACTTGTGTGACTGAATTAAGTTATTGTTTTCCAGAGCAAGAGTGAAATTTTAGTAATACAGTTTTTTCCATATTTGGTTTACCTATTAATCTTGCTTCATCGATTTCATCATATTAGATGTTTACTTGAAGCTTTTCCTTGATTATCTGAAAAGTGGTCCTGAGACAAGAATCTTGAGCAATGGAGTCAGGAAGATGATTTGCTGTTTACTACAACAGCATTTGATAGCTGTTGCTGCTGCTGCTGCTGCTCAAGTTGGTCTTCAAAGTTTGGGATGAAGTTGGTGAATTATAATCTATGCTTGACTTTACTTCCTTAACCCTTTCATTATCCGGGCCATAGTACTAAGGGTTTGAGGTCACTGTCAGTGCCATAGTACTGTACAACGCCACACGCTCAGCTCACTCAGATAAGCTGTATGGTAAATTTGGGCCTAGATATGAAAGAATGGGTCTGTGTGATAAGTGTGCACTATATAAAAAAATTCCTGCAGCACACAGTGAATAATGAAAAAAAAGTTGACTGTTTTCAGTTTAAAACAGCGACTTTGCAATGTATTTTTGTATGTTTTTTATGGTTGTATTCTCGGTTTCTTGGTCTCATTTGATAGAATGGAAGATATATTACAGAAATAGAGATGATTTTGATTGGTTTCAGGACTGAAAACAGCTTGAAATTGACCTCAAAATAGCGGAAATGTTCGATTTTTGGCAGTATTCAAGAGTAAACAAATCACGTCACTTGTCCAATACACGTCCAACTGGTGGGTCTAATATGCATTCACGAATGTGCTGATATTATTTATACAATTATTATAATGTTGCATAACAGTAAATCTTTTATTTTTTTTGTGTGTGAATAAAAAATCAAGATGGAATTCATATGTAAAGCCTGGGAATGTAACAGAGGAAATGTTATCTTAGTGCCAGGATTTTTTTTTTTTAAACACATCGGCCGCTTCCCACCAAGGCAGGGTGGCCTGAAAAAGAAAAACTTTCATCATCATTCACTCCATCACTGTCTTCCCAGAGGTGTGCTTATACTACAGTTATAAAACTGCAACATTAACACCCCTCCTTCATAGTGCAGGCACTATACTTCATATCTCCAGGACTCAAGTCCGGCCTGCCTGTTTCCCTGAATCCCTTCATAAATGTTACCTTGTTAACACTCCAACAGCGCATCAAGTCCTAAAAACTATTTGTCTCTATTCGCTATCTATCATGCTCACGCATGCTTGCTGGAAGTCCAAGCCCCTTGCACATAAAACCTCCAGAATAAATAATGCAGGAATGCCTGCATTATTTATTTTGGACCCTATTTTGAAATTGGAATACAGTGGACCCTCGGTTTTTGTTCACCTCCAAACTCTTAACAATTATGTAAATGTATTTTTGTAAGACCTTTTGTAAGTGTATTTTTGGGGTTCTGAAACGACTAATATAATTTACATTTGTCCTTATGGAAACAAATTCATTCGGTAATGGCACTCAAACAGCATTCTGGAATGAATTTTCAACGAAAACTGAGGGTCCACTGTATTTTAAAATTTGTGTGAAATTGGCCAAATTACCAATTTCTGATCACTTTATTGGGTAGCTGAAATAGTTGATTGGGCAGTTTCTTGTGCTCAATCAATAAAATGGAAGATATACTAGTGAAATAGCTAAGAATTTGATTTACTGGAACAATGAAATTGGCCTAAAACAGGACTCAAAGTGGGCAAAATCACCAATGTGTAAATATTGCTGACACAGCAAAATTCGCGAAAATGTAATTTCATAAATTTTTCCATTAAATTTCGTACTCTTTGTTTTATTACCTTTAGAAAAAGATTCTCTACTATTTCATAAGATAACAAAATTTTTGGACACTGGACAAGTTTCAGATCTGTGGTCTGGACAATGAAAGGGTTAATACTGTCATCAACCTTGGTGTCAAGTGATGATATCTGTTCTTTCAGGCTGCTGACGTTTGCTTAAGCTTTTATGTGAGTATCGCTGGCTTGTTCTAAATTGTGAAATTTAAGCTCCAGATCAGCAATCTTACTTATGTGGAGGGCTTGAGTGCATTTAAGCTCAGTGTAGGAGGCTTAAAGGGTTTGTATGTTTGGCGAGAGATAAGGGAGCAGCAGGAGGCGAGGGATGCATCCACCTCTAGGCTCTTAGTAAACGAAGATGCAGAGGCAATACTCTCCTCACCTGTCTTCTGGGTCTTTCGGTGGTTTATAGTGATTCTTTTATTGTACTGACCTTTTGTCATAGAATGCTGCTTCAGATGATTCAGTGGTACAGGGTATATAAGAGGGAACTGGAAAGTTTGACTTTGTCTGGCAGTGGGGCTGATGTTGGAGTAACAAGCAGTCATCTTGGTCGATACAAAAAGTTTATCTTGTTGATTTCTGCAGTTGATCTATATGATTATGGGTCCGTGCATGTTAGTGTTGTGTGTGTCTTTGTTAGGCCATCACAAGCCACTAAGATGCATAGGCTGCTATAAAATAAAGAAAAAAACTCTTGCTGCCGTGCCACCGCTGTTCAACAAAAACAATGGCTGTCATAGTAGAAACGTGTTTATAGTCAAATACACACATGAAAAAATTACTGTTGTAGCTGCCACAGAGAAAATAGATATGAAAGGTAAAATATAAGAACTCAGTATTCAATGGAAGTGAAGAGAAAATGTATAACATACAATGGTGACAAGATAACTAAAGTAACAATGTTGCCTACCTGAGGTGTTGCCCAGCCTACACGGCACAACCCTTCATCTGACACAACCGATTCAAAATAATATTTGCCCTTGCCAGTGACACCCTTCGTGCATCGCACACCCTGCCAACACTTAGGGTCCCGTGACTGGCACCGCAACCCATCAGGGGTCACCGCCATTCCTGCATCACGGTCGAAGAAACTCATCAACCAGAGAGGAGCTGGTATGAAAAAGAGAACCAGAATTAATGTATTATTATTATTTAATAACTAATAATAAACATAGATTTTATTAGTCTTAAGTGTCACTATGATTATCAGGCTAATAAGCTCAAGTGTTTTCAAGCAAGACTTAAAAACCTAGATATTCCAGAATATAAAAAAAATTCAGATAATGAATACCACAATCATAAGGTACTTGGGTAAAAAACACATGCAAACACTATTAACATACTTACAAGCCTCCTTACTGACTTTTGAGGTCTTGCCAAGTTGGATATCCTTAAGAGTTTCCCAGACAATCTGCAGGATGGGAAGACAGAAAGCACCAGTCTTACCACTACCCGTCTCAGCTGCCATCAGAACATCACCGCCTCCCAAAATAAGTGGAATTGCCTCACTCTGGACATCTGTTGGTAATCTGTATAGAAAAATTATTGTGCATTAAGAACTTGGATTAAAGTGTCAAGCACCTTTAAATGCAAAGTGAGAGATGTGAATATTTTTGCCTCAGTTATATGCTGGGGAAGATGAAGGGTGACAAGAATTTAACAGATGCCAAATTATACAGATTCTTTTACCAGTCCTTCATACTTCTAATGGTTTCTTAATTTGTGTATCTTAAAAAAGGCTATAAATCTGCTATTTCAGCAGACTTGTGCTGATATACCTATGTCCATCAATCTTAGTTATTATGGTTTCGTCTCCCCTTAACCCTTCAGTGTCACAACCCCTGAAATTAAAAGTGCTGACTGTGCTGCAATAAAAAATTCTGAAATGATAGAGATATCATGTGGGTTCTAGGAGATATGTTGGTCGTAGAGAAACACACTTGTGGTTGGTACAAGTAGATATATTGACTAGTCTGTGAGGAGAGCCAGTGCCAGCCTAACCTGTTAGTTCTACACCAATCCAAAGAGTGAGAGAGAAGCCTGGGGCACAGCGCTCACATGCGCAGGTCTCGTGATGTCATAGGTAGCTAGGCTAGGGATCCTAACTAGAACAGGGATCATAATTATAACATAGCTGGTACTACATACATATACTACTGACAGAGAATATTCTTCTGAAAATAAAAACACCAAAAACATGAAATTTGATGGTAGTCCTATGGAATTACACAGGTGCAAATTTGACATTCTGCGTTCAATTTTTTAATCAGCTATTTCACCCATTTTAGTCCCATTTTAAGCCAATTCTTCTGTTCAGTTTGACCAATTCCTAACTATTTTGCAAATATGCCATCTGTTTTATAGACTGAACACATGAAACTGTCCATTCAAGTATCAGAACTATCCTATAAAATAATGAGTACCCTATAAAGTGCAAAGAAGTCTGTAACTGCGAATTTTACATGCATCAACAAATTCCAACTTAAGAACAGAATTCAGCCACTAAAGCAACCTATCCTGTTCATTAATCACATTCCCAGGCCTTATCTATATAACATTTGCCCTCCAATTTGAAACCACAAAAGAAAAAAAATAAGGTTTACCCTATTCCTCAAATAATGACTGGTCATGGTTTAGAGTGATAAGATAAGATAAGATAATAATTGAAGCAGAGTTCGTAAAACCCCATAAGAGAGACTGGGAAAGGTGGGGGGTAACAGGGACCACTCAGAAAAATCATCAAAAATCTGATGTTTCTCTACTTTGAGTTCTAGTTTAAGCTACTTCAAGTCCTGAAGCTGACCAAAATCATGTCACTAGTGTCTTTCATTCTGTCAACCGATAAAAAAACAGCAAGTCCTGAAGCTGACCAAAATCATGTCACTAGTCTCTTTCATTCTGTCAACCGATAAAAAAACAGCAAGTAAAAATCACTCTTAGATTCTTTTTATACTGTGCACTCACTCCACAGACACATTCTCTCATGTCTGAGGCAAAATTTACCACTTACATCTGAGGGCACTGTGTTTAAAACATAGATCTATGTAAGTAACACTGGCATTAACCCTTTCTGTGGCCTTTGCCTAGAACTACATCATTGAGGCTAGGGTCCCCTCACATAGTTCTGTGTCACAAGCTCACCTCATTCAGATAAGCTGTGAGCAGTAAATTTGGGCCTAGATATGAAAGAACAGGTCTGTGCGGTAATTGTGCAAGGTATAAAAAAAAATCCTGCCACCACATGGTGCCTGATGGGAAAAGCAAAACTCCGACCATGTGAATGGTTTAAAATAGCGAGTTTGCAATGTTTTCTCAGATGTTTTTTTTATGGTTTTATAAGATGGTAGACAGCCACATTGTGTGAGCCACCACTTGGACGTTGATGGTCACCAGGTCAAACACAATTGTTCTTTGTATGTATTTGATTATGTATGAGTGAGGTGAAAGTGTTGAATGATGATGAAAGTATTTTCTTTTTGGGGATTTTCTTTCTTTTTGGGTCAACCTGCCTCGGTGGAAGATGGCCAAATAATTTAAAAAAAAAAATGTTATTTGGTATCATTTGACAGAAATGAAGAAATAGATTATTTTGGTCGGTTTCAGGACCAGAAGTACAGTGGACCCCCGGAGTTCGTCATTAATTCGTTCCAGAATGCTGCTCAAGTGCCGTTACCGAACGAATTTGTTCCCATAAGGAATAATGTAAATTAGATTAGTCCTTTTAGACCCCAAAAATACACTTACAAAAGCACTTACAAAAATACACTTACATAATTGTTCGAGTTTGGAGCAGTACGAAATCCGGGGGTCCACTCTATCTTGAATTATTTTCCATTTTTGCCAATTTTCCTGAGGATGGGTTAAGGCCCCCTACACCCCCCAGTTGCTGAATGAGTTTTTAATAGGTCTCATTTGATTAGTGGGGCACTGTTAACCATAAGCAACCTTTCCTGGTTATATTTTATTATCAGAGAAAGAGAGTAAATCTTCTAATTTTGAGCAATTATGAATTCAACATGGAAAGCAAGTGTAATATAGAAGATTCGAGGTTTTAGGATGTGAATAATGAGCAAGGGAAATGTTTTTTAGTGCTAGTATTCTCTACCTTATTTACTTTGGACTATTTATAAACTGGTATTTTTTTAATTTTGTGTAAAATTAGCCAAATTACCGATTTCTGTGCACTTTATAGGGTAATTGCTATAGTTAAATGGCCAGTTTCTTCTGCTCAAGCGATAGAACAGAAGGCATACTAGCAAACTAATTAAAAATGTGGTCGAATGGAACAATAGAACTGGCTCAAAATAGGCCTCAAAGTGGGTGAAATTGCTGATGTGTAAACTGTGCTGAGACGACTAACTGTGTAATTCTAAGTTTTCCAGCAAATTCGTACTTTTGGTATCATTACTTTCAGGAACAAAATCTACCACCTCAGAAGAAAAAAAATAATTATTTAAAAAAAAAAAAAAAAAAAAAAAAGTGGATACTGAGAGCAACATTAATTTTCGGGGGTTTGGACAGTGAAAGGGTTAATAATAAGAGAGCTACATGGGAGACAGTGAAAGGGTTAATAATAAGAGAGCTACATGGGAGACAGTGAAAGGGTTAATAATAAGAGAGCTACATGGGAGACAGTGAAAGGGTTAATAATAAGAGAGCTACATGGGAGACAGTGAAAGGGTTAATAAGAGAGCTACATGGGAGACAGTGAAAGGGTTAATAATAAGAGCTACATGGGAGACAGTGAAAGGGTTAATAATAAGAGAGCTACATGGGAGACAGTGAAAGGGTTAATAATAAGAGCAACATGGGAGACAGTGAAAGGGTTAATAAGAGAGCTACATGGGAGACAGTGAAAGGGTTAATGTTCATGAAACCAATAATAATTTTCACATCCTTCATGTTACTCAGAAAATAAAGCATAAATAAAAATAAGTGAACTTGCTTTTATCTTTAATATAACATCAGCATTCAGAATAATGAATGCTGTATATTAGTAGAACAAACAACTGTTTGTTAAACCAAGTGTTACAAACTTAAATTAATGTACTACCTAAATTAGTATTTTACAAACAACAGCAAATACAGTACAACTACTCAACATACACATTTAAATATAAATTATTAACATATACAGTAGAGAAACACTTCCATTACTGAAAATATTTTAACAAGTACTGTTCAGTGCTGGACATAGAAGAACACCAAACTTACGTCCAATCCATCTCCTCTACAGCCTTGGCTATTTCTGGTAGCACACCCATTTCTGGAAAATAATGATTAAACAACTTACTATTTGTTTCAGAAAATAACATATTAATTAATTTGTAAATGATTATACAAACCCCAAATTCAGAGGGGTTAGCTTCCCAGAAGCTCTTACAAATGCTACTAAATGCCGATTATCTCCTGCCACAGTAGGGTGACCCAAAAAACATATTCAATAACTATCTTGGCAGGAGCATGTAGACAATTCTAACAACCTTCTAACTGTAACATCCTCATCCCTCCCTTCAGAGTACAGAGTGCTCTACTTCCAACAGCTTTTCCTGAATCCCTTCAAATGTTACCTTGCTCACACTAAAAGTATATCAAATCCCTAAAATCACTTTTTCCCAATGATCCTAATCTAATACTCTCACACGTGCCTGCTGAAAGCTTGAACACTACCACAAAATCTTCACTCTCTCCCTTCAACCCCTCCTGAGATGATGCCAACTCAACCTCCCTTCCACCCTAGATTTGTACATCCTCTTGGTCATCTTATTCTGTTCCATCCTCTCAAACTGCCCAAACCATCTCAACACTCAACAACCCCTACTCTACCCACTGAACAATACATTTCATAATCCCACTGTCATCTAATTTCTGGGCTCCCAATTTTCTGCACAAGTCACCCCACACACTGCATGACCTCTCCACTGCCTCCAGCCTCCTCCTCAGGGCAACATTTAAAGTTCATGCCTCGAACCAACATCAAAGGGTTGGTACCACTATATTTTGGGTTTTCTTTTTTTTTGCCTCCACATATACATTCCACATGTGTCAACACCTCACCTACATTTATTCCTTTGTCTATTTTATGATTCACCTAATTTTTCAGACTGATCTACCAACATGTTCAATTCAAAATATGTACTGCATCTCCTCACTTAACGATGGAGTTCCGCTTTTAAGACCACATCGGTAAACAAATTAGTCACTAAGTGTGAAGCATACTATAATAGTACAGTGTATAGTGGGTTTGTGTCAATCATCTTTGATATTGTTTTCATATCACCTTTGCACCATTTATATAGTAGTATGTCACTGATGTGACCAGGCCATGAGGCCTGGTCACAGACCAGGCCGCAGGGGCGTTGACCTCCGGAACCCTCTCCAGGTACTCCAGGTATGTAAGCTAGGCCTGTATACCTTGTACATGTACTTGTAGTAAATAAAGATATTACATATTATTATTATTATTATTGTATGACAGGTATTTTATAACTGACAGGTATTGTATTACTGACAGGTATTGTATTACTGACAGGTATTGTATTACTGACAGGTATTGTATTACTGACAGGTATTGTATTACTGACAGGTATTGTATTACTGACAGGTATTGTATTACTGACAGGTATTGTATTACTGACAGGTATTGTATTACTGACAGGTATTGTATTACTGACAGGTATTGTATTACTGACAGGTATTGTATTACTGACAGGTATTGTATTACTGACAGGTATTGTATTACTGACAGGTATTGTATTACTGACAGGTATTGTATTACTGACAGGTATTGTATTACTGACAGGTATTGTATTACTGACAGGTATTGTATTACTGACAGGTATTGTATTACTGACAGGTATTGTATTACTGACAGGTATTGTATTACTGACAGGTATTGTATTACTGACAGGTATTGTATTACTGACAGGTATTGTATTACTGACAGGTATTGTATTACTGACAGGTATTGTATTACTGACAGGTATTGTATACCTGGAGAGTTTTGGGGGTCAACGCCCCTGCAGCCCGGTCTGCGACCAGGCCTCGTGGTGGATCAAGGTCTGATCAACCAGGCTATTATTGCTGGCCACACAAACCACAGCCCAGCTGGTCAGGTACTGACTTTAGGTGCCTATCCAGCACCTTCTTGAAGACAGGGGTCTATTGGTAATCCCATTTATGTATGCTGGGAGGCAATTGAAGTCTTGGGCCCCTGACACTTATTGTGTTGTCTCTTATTGTGCTAGTGGCACCCCTGCTTTTCATTGGGGGGATGTTGCATCTTCTGACGAGTCTTTTGCTTTCATAGGGAGTGATTTTCGTGTCCCCCCAGGATGCGACCCAGACCATTCGACTATCACCCAGGTACCTATTTGCTTCCTAGGTGAACGGAGACAACAGTAGTAGTCTTAAAACCTACATGTGTGGTCACAGTGGGACCCAATGATAACATCCTTGGGGAGCATAGAAATAAACACAAATAGATGAAGCCTGTTACAAGTACTAATATATAATAATTCTTATTATGGGAGGACTGAATCCATAGGGGTCAAACAGCACCTGGGGAATGGGAAGCATTCCGGTTCAATTCGAGTAAGAGGGGAGATACAATTCCTTGGATCATGAGCTTCTCACCAGTTTCAAGGAACCTCCCTTGAGGGGTCTATGATGTATGCAGTTTGTATTTAAAAGTGTACAATAATGTAAAGAGTTCTGCGGAGTAGTTGTCAGTAACTATAGCCCAAATTCAAGTTTCAACACTATCAAATGTAGCATTATTGTATTAAAAACTATGGTAAAACATCATTATTGATGTGCGAGTGGTGTCAGCTTGTATCAGGTCTAACATTATTATGACATTAGAGGTGATAGTAGCCGGGCTTGGTCACCGCCCAAGCCGGGCTTGGTCACTCCCCAAGCCGGGCTTGGTCACCCCCCAAGCCGGGCTTGGTCACCCCCCAAGCCGGGCTTGGTCACCGCCCAAGCCGGGCTTGGTCACCGCCAAGCCGGGCTTGGTCACCGCCCAAGCCGGGCTTGGTCACCCAGCCGGGCTTGGTCACCGCCCAAGCCGGGCTTGGTCACCGCCCAAGCCGGGCTTGGTCACCGCCCAAGCCGGGCTTGGTCACCCCCCAAGCCGGGCTTGGTCACCCCCAAGCCGGGCTTGGTCACCGCCCAAGCCGGGCTTGGTCACCGCCCAAGCCGGGCTTGGTCACCGCCCAAGCCGGGCTTGGTCACCCCCCAAGCCGGGCTTGGTCACCGCCCAAGCCGGGCTTGGTCACCCCGCCGGGCTTGGTCACCCCCAGCCGGGCTGGCACGCCTGGTCACCGCCCAGCCGGGCTTGGTCACCCCCAAGCCGGGCTTGGTCACCGCCCAAGCCGGCCTCATCACAACTACTGTGGTATAACACAAGACACAGTAATGTACTCCCACATACCTTCAAAAGCTGCCATTGTGTTGTATTTGTTTGTAAGTAGTGACGAGGTACAGCTGGTGTAGTAGGTGGTGTTGCAGGTGGTGACACCAGTAGTGACACACACTGCTATATATCTCCTGTGCGTCTCACTACGTGGCACCTCTCTCTAATAATTTTTCAGTTATGTCTATTAATTAATTATCTATTCTAGAAGGTTTACATAGGTCTACTCGTGTATTTAATACAATTATAGAGAGTGAAGTGAATGTTCTAGTTCTCCCCACCAAGACGTCTCTCCTGTATTATTATCAAGTTTATTTCCAAAAACAAAAATAGGTGAAAATTAAATTAATATTAATTTTCAAATTTCTACGGCAATTAGTTTTATGAAAGAATATGTGTATATACAAGTGTAAAGTTAGAGAGACAGACTGACTACTATGGAAGGTCGAGGTGGCGCCATAATTTGAAAGTGACGTTTTCGACATAGGTGATCAGGCATATGGTCACTGTCTTGAACACCATGTGCTTAATTGTCCACTTATTGAGGAATACAGAGATAGACAGTATAATAATAATCTATGTGACATGTCAAGATATCTTATTAATGAAAATAAGATACCAGTTATACTACGCAAATTCCCTAAATTTGCTTGTAACAGATAAGTGAACTGTAGATATAAATCCACATGTACAATTGTTAACCCTTTTGGGGCCTAGTTCCTAGGCCTTTTGTGTATCCATATGCTCTTGCGCTACCGTCCACAGGATGGATATGGGGTGCACAATTAACTAGCCACTTCGGTGGCAAAATCTAATGTCAGTAATGAAAATGAAAATGTTTATTTCCTTGCAAAGCAGTCCCTGGACCCATTATGTACCTCTGTAATCTATAAATACCTTTGTAACTTGTCATGACTGTGACCAGATCTACCTGAGTTCATTACCTTTGTAACTTGCTCAGCTTTCAAAACTTTGGAGCCCAGTCCCTGGACCCATTGTGTACCTCTGTAATCTTTTGACTACCGCCCACACCATGGGTATGTGGTGCATAATAAAGATATTAAACTAACTAACTAACTTGAAAAGCTTACAATATGTGGTTTCCATATTATAAAATATTAATTACAAAGAAGGCTAAGCATTTCGGGCTGACTAATCCTAATTCTTACTCTGCATTGACACAGGTTAAGGAGCAGTACATTTTACTGACAGGTTAAGAAGCGGTACATTTTATTGACACAGGTTAAGGAGCAGTACATTTTAATATACCTTATTGCATACTGATAAGTTTACCTGGAGAGAGTTCCGGGGGTTAACGCCCCTGTGGTCCGGTCTGTGACCAGGTCTCATTGTGGATCAGAGCCTGATCAACCAGGCTGTTACTGCTGGCCGCACGCAGTCCGACGTACGAACCACAGCCCGGCTGGTCAGGTACCGACTTTAGGTGCCTGTCCAGTGCCTGCTTGAAGACAGCCAGGGGTCTATTGGTAATCCCCCTTATGTACGCTGGGAGGCAGTTGAACAGTCTTGGGCCCCTGACACGTATTGTGTGTTGTCTCTCAACGTGCTAGTGGCACCCTGCTTTTCATTGGGGGATGTTGAATCGTCTGCCGAGTCTTTTGCTTTCGTTGGGAGTGACTCTCGTGTGCAAGTTTGGTACTAATCCCTCTAGGATTTTCCAAGTGTATATAATAATGTATCTCTCCCGCCTGCGTTCTAGGGAGTACAGGTTTATGAACTTCAAGCGTTCCCAGTAATTGAGGTGGTTTATTGCAGTTATGCGTGCTGTGAAGGTTCTCTGTACATTTTCTAGGTCAGCAATTTCACCTGCCTTGAAAGGTGCAGTTAGTGTGCAGCAATAATCCAGCCTAGATAGAACAGGCGACCTGAAAAGTGTCAACATGGGCTTGGCATCCCTGGTTTCGAAGGTTCTCATTATCCATCCTGTCATTTTTCTGGCAGATGCGATTGCTACAGTGTTATGGTCCTTGAAGGTGAGATCCTCTGTCATGATCATTCTCAGGTCTTTGACATTAGTTTTTCGCTCTATTGTGTGGCAAACTTTTAAATAGAATTTCTACTGCAATTGAAATTTATGGGAAAAGTAAGCGAAATTTTATGATTTTTTTGAGGAGGCTTACTCATAGGTATATTTTATCAAAAAAAATATTTTTTTTCAGAAAATCCTTGAAAATGCCTTGAATCGTCAAAAAATGCAATAATAAAACGCTATTTTATTGCATTTTTTGACGATTTAAGGCATTTTCAAGGATTTTCTGAAAAACTATTTTTTTAAATAAAACATACCTAAAAAAAAATAATAAAATTTCGCTTACTTTTCCCATAAATTCCAATTGCAGTAGAAATTCAATTTAAAAGTTTGATAATCTAAGTATTTTAGCTAAAAAAGGAGATTTTAATATCCTCACGTTTTCCATATCGGAGTAATTGAAATTTCTCATCATTGAATTTCATATTGTTTTCTGCAACCCATTTAAAGATTGGGTTGATGTCTACTTGGAGTCTTGCAGTGTCTTCAATGGTGGACAGTCCATTGAAGACACTGCAGATTCGGGTGTCATCTGCAAAGGAAGACACGGCACTGTGGCTGATATCCCTGTGTATGTCCGATATAAGGATGAGGAACAGGATGGGAGCGAGTACTGTGCCTTGTGGAACAGTTCTTTTCACCATAGCCGCCTCAGACTTTACTCTGTTGACTACTACTCTTTGTGTTCTACTTGTTAGGAAATTATAGATCCATCTACCAACTTTTCCTGTTATTCCTTTATCACGCATTTTGTGTGCTATCACACCATGGTCACACTTATCAAAGCCTTTTGCAAAGTCTGTGTATATAACATCTGCATTCTGTTTGTCTTCTAGAACATCCAGGACCTTGTCGTAGTGGTCCAGTAGTTGGGACAGACAGGAGCGACCTGCTCTAAACCCATGCTGCCCTGGGTTGTGTAATTGATTTTTATCTAGATGTGTGGCGATCTTGCTTCTTAGAACCCTTTATGATATGGGACGTTAGCGCTATTGGTCTGTAGTTCTTTGCTATTGCTTTACTGCCGCCTTTGTGGAGTGGGGCTATATCTGTTGTTTTTAGTAACTTCAGGACGACCCCAGTGTCGATGCTTCCTCTCCATAGGATGTTAAAAGCACGTGATAGGGGCTTCTTGCAGTTCTTGATGAACACTGAGTTCCATGAGTCAGGGCCTGGAGCTGAGTGCATGGGCATGTCATTTGTTGCCTTTTCGAAGTCATGTGAGGTCAGGGTAATGTCAGATAGGCTTGCGTCTACCAGGTTCTGTGGCACTCTCATAAAAAAATAATTTAGGTCTTCAACTTTCAGTCTGGTTAGCGACTCGCTAAACACTGAGTCATACTGGAACTTTAGTAACTCACTCATTTCCTTGCTGTCACCTGTGTAAGACCCATCTCGTTTTAGTAGGGGCCCAATACTGGATGCTGTTCTCGTCTTTGTTTTGGCATAAGAAAAGAAATACTTTGGGTTTCTTTCAATTTCATTTATGGCTTTTAGTTCTTCCCGGCGTTTCTTGATTCCTGTAAGATTTCTTTAGTTTTAATTCGATGTTTGCTATTTCTCTGACCAGTGCCTCCTACGTATTTCAGATATATTGGCCTCTTGTAGCCGCTCTGTTATTCTTTGCCTTCGCCTGAATAGGGAGCGCCTCTCTGTTTCTAGTTTACATCTTCTCCTCCTTTTTCTTAAGGGAATTTGCCTTGAGCAAACCTCAAGTGCCACAGAGTTAATTTGTTCTAGACATAGGTTAGGATCCGGGATGCTGAGGCTATCTTCCCAGTTTATATAATTTAGGAGTTGGTTTACTTGGTCCCACCTTATGTTTTTGTTATTGAAGTTGAAATTGGAGAAGGCTCCCTCGCGACTGATCACATTTTGTCGATCTGGGGCCCCCACATACATGTCTGGACCTCTATTATGTTGTGATCTGAGTATATCGTTTTTGATATGATGACATTTCGTATCAGACCATTACATCACTTGCTAGACTATTCTACTTCCTGACAACTCTATGATTGAAGAAATACTTCCTAACATCCCTTTGACTCGTCTGTGTGTACTCACCTAGTTGTGGTTGCAGGGGTCGAGTCATAGCTCCTGGCTACTGGTCGCTACTGAGTCACTCTCCCTGTGCCATAAGCTTTATCATACCTCTTCTTAAAGCTATGAATGGAACCTGCCTCCACTACATCACTTCCCAAACTATTCCACTTCCCGACCTCTCTGTGACTGAAGGGTTAGGTAAGGTTCGTCAGGACACCGGACAAGTGTTTCCTGACGCGGGTCTTAGTCAGATCATGACCCGCCGTTGGAGCTTTCGTCACCTGACCGAGGCCTTCCGCTGGCTTACCGGTCCACCCCTACTTCCTAACAACAACATAAGACCGTATATCATCAAGTCAACCACAGTGAAAAACAGCAGTGTTGTGGTGGAGGTAAAAAAAAAAAAACTAGAAAAACTAAACCCAGTACAGTGATCCATAAGTGCCTAAAACCCCAGGTGGTAAACCAGGGTGCTGAGGTTAACCAGGGTGCCAGAAGTAAACGGTGCCAGAAGTAAACCAGGGTGCCAGAGGTACGGCCGTCCGTCATGGTAGAGATTAGATTAGATTTTGCCACCAAAGTGGCTAGTTTATTGTGCACCCCATATCCATCCTGTGGACGGTAGCGCAAGAGCATATGGATACACAAAAGGCCTAGGCACTAGGCTGCCAGAAGTACCGTTTTTTTTCTCCAACACGCAAGTTATACTTTTGTATCAAACTGATCATTATTACTCTGTTTAATCATCTTCCAGTGGTCTGTCTCGCGTAACCCAAATAATCCCTACAGGATTCATTAAAATAAGTGACTGGATTCAAAAGTGGTATCCTCGACCGGATTCAATAAGCGGACGGGGTTTTAGGTGGCCTTATCAAACACCCAAACAATAACTTAAAGCGGTAAGATTGTCTCAAACACTTACACATGCAAATAAAATAGATACGATACAAATAGATGGATTACCACTTCAGGGAAGTTATTAGTAGAATATAC
>WNWK01009392.1:60000-77054 GCA_009830355.1 Cherax destructor | reverse complement strand
TGTATGTGTGTGTTAGTTTTGTGTGTGTGTGTGTGTGTGTGTGTGTTGTGTTAGTTTTGTGTGTGTGTGTTAGTTTGTGTGTAGTTTGTGTGTGTTAGTTTGTGTGTGTTAGTTTTGTGTGTGTTAGTTTTGTGTGTGTAGTTTTGTGTGTGTGTGTGTTAGTTTTGTGTGCGTGTGTACTCACCTAATTGTGGTTGCAGGGGTCGAGACTCAGCTCCTGGCCCCGCCTCTTCGCTGTCCGCTACTGGGTCTCTGCTCTCTCTGCTCCATGAGCTTTATCATACCTTGTCTTAAAACTATGTATGGTTCCCGCCTCCACTATATCGTTCGCTAGACTCTTCCACTTCCTGACTACTCTATGGCTGAAGAAATGCGTCCTAACATCCCTTTGACTCATCTGAGTCTTCAGCTTCCAGTTGTGTCCCCTTGATTCTGTGTTCCCTCTCTGGAACATCCTGTCACTATCTACCTTGTCGATTCCCCGCAGTATTTTGTATGTTGTTATCATGTCTCCTCTAACCCTTCTGTCCTCCAGTGTTCTTAGTCCTATTTCCCTCAACCTTTCTTCATAGTTGTGGAACTAGCCTTGTCGCAAACCTTTGCACTTTCTCTAATTTCTTGACGTGCTTGACCAGGTGTGGGTTCTAGACTGTATGGGCCTGACGTACACGGTGTACAGTGTCTTGAACGATTCCTTGTTAAGGTAACGGAACGCTAATCTTAGGTTTGCCAGTCGCCCATATACTGCCGCAGTTATCTGGTTGATGTGTGTTTCCGGAGACATGCTTGGCGTTATACTCACCCCAAGGTCTTTCTCTTTTGACGAGGTTTGTAGCCTTTGTCCACCTAGCCTGTACTCTGTCAGCGGTCTTCTTTGTCCTTCTCCGATCTTCATGACTTTGCATTTAGTGGGATTAAATTCGAGAAGCCAGTTGCTAGACCAGATGTCAAGCCTGTCCAGGTCTCTTTGAAGTCCTGCTTGGTCCTGTTCCGATGTGATTCTCCTCATTAATTTCACATCATCTGCGAACAGAGACACTTCTGAGTCTATCCCGTCCGTCATGTCATTCACATATACCAAGAATAGCACTTGTCCTAGGACTGACCCCTGCGGTACACGGCTCGTCACCGGCGCCCACTGTGATACCTCATCACGCACCATGACCCGTTGTTGTCTCCCTGTGTGGTATTCCCTGATCCATTCCAGTGCCCTTCCTGTTATACACGCTTGGTCTTCCATCTTCTTTACTAATCTCATGTGAGGAACTGTCAAAGGCCTTCCTGCAGTCCAGGAAAATGCAGTCAACCCACCCTTCTCTCTCTTGCCTTACCTCTGTTACTTTATCATAGAACTCCAGGAGGTTTGTTACACATGATTTGCCTTCCCTGAATCCGTGCTGTCTGGCGTTGATTATCCTGTTCTGCTCCAGATGCTCCACCATTCTTTTCCTGATGATTTTCTCCAAGACTTTGCACACTATACACGTAAGTGACACCGGTCTATAGTTTAATGCCTCTTTTCTGTCTCCTTTTTAAAGATGGGGACTACATTGGCCTTTTTCCATACCTCAGGTAGCTGCCCAGTTTCAAGGGATGTGTTGAATATTATATGTGTGTGTGTGTGTGTGTGTGTGTGTGTGTGTGTGTGTGTGTACTCACCTAATTGTGGTTGCAGGAGTCGAGACTTAGCTCCTGGCCCTGTGTGTGTGTGTGTGTGTGTGTGTGTGTGTGTGTGTGTGTGTGTGTATGTCTGTTTCTTGATTAAGATTTAAATCCTATTTTTACTCTCTCTCTCTCTCCCAGGAAGGTCAGGGTCTCTTAGAATAATAAGGAAGTCGTCCCCGACCTTATATGTGAACGGGAACCAGGAGCTGTGGCTGACTACTGACAAGGTCACTAAAGGTCAGTGTGTCAGAGGTCACTAAAGGTCAGTGTATCAGAGGTCAGTGTATCAGACAGGTAAGGTCTGTGTAGAGCTTTATCAGATGTTTCACTCTGTGTAGAGCTTTATTAAGTCATATTTCACTATGTGTAGAGCTTTATCAAGTCATGTTTCACTCTGTGTAGAGCTTTATCACGTTTCAGTCTACCACTCAGAGCTTCCCATCAGCTCACCTGAGTGACAAATCCTCCAATTTTGCTGACTGACTTCCAGGAGACATCGAGGTGTGGCTGTCAGATTGTGAAGGTTGGAGGGACCAGTGTACCATCCTGGAGGTCCACCGCAAGTCTGCTATCATCTGTAGGTAAGCTGAGACAGAGACAGACAGAGAGACAGAGAGAGAGACAGAGTAAATGGGAGAATCCACATAAGAGACACCTTGGGTAGTCAAGAATAGTAAGCCAGAAGGCTCTCTGACTATCCTCCTCCTCTCCCCAGGACGCCCAGGTACAAGACACTGACCATCAGTGAACCCGTGGAAGTCAGACTGTGTCTCTACCGCCCATCAGATCAACAGTACAGCCAGGAACAGGAAATCAGGTACCTTCCTGACCACACCACAGGTACGAATAATTCCCAAAATTTTGAAAAAAATAATATGTGTATTGGCACATACACTAATAATAATAATAATAATAATAATATTAATTAATAATAATAATAATAATAATAATAATAATAATCTGTTTACTTTCAGCTTTTAAGAAGAGGAAGCACATGTTTGGGACGACCCTCAGTTCTGTTTCCTTATTCTCCTCACAACAGCAGCAACAGTGTCAACAGGAGCAGCAACAGTGTCAACAGGAGCAGCAACAGTGTCAACAGGAGCAGCAACAGTGTCAACAGGAACAGCAACAGTGTCAACAGGAACAGCAACAGTGTCAACAGGAACAGCAACAGTGTCAACAGGAACAGCAACAGTGCCAACAGGAACAGCAACAGTGTCAACATGAGAAGCAGCAGCATTATCAACAGCCACGTCAACCACAACAACAGCTCTACCAACCAACCAACACGTCATTCCACCAACCCCTCACAGCACCCCACCTATTAACCCAAAGCAACCGACTTATCCACAAACCTTACACCCTCACAACCCCAACCACACCTCACAACCACTCCTATACCCTCTCACCCACCCCCACACAACCCACCACAACCCAAAACCCACACTTGCAAAACACCCCCACATATCAACCACCCCACATAACCTCTTTCACACCCCAACACTACACCTACAACCCTCTCCAACAATTCCCCGACACCCACACAGCAACCTCAATACCCCACAACACCCACACATCAAACCCAACACCCCACAACACCCACACAGCAACCCCAATACCCCACAACACATACACAACAAACCCAACAGTCACAACACACACAGCCCCAATCCAACCACACATAACAGCCTAACACCCAGAGAACAACCCCAACACCCTACCCACACAACAACCCAAAGCACAACCCCACCATATCAACACAGCGTATCTCCAATTCCGACTGGAATATCAGCTTTCTCCAGACTCAGGATCAATACTTTCTCTGGACATGGAGGAATACCTTCACCTTGGAAATATTACATATATACCAATAATGCCCTATACTATGAATAATAGAGCCTTGATATTATATTTTAAGAAATCTGAGTTCTTGGAGTATATAGAGACGTAATGAGCTTAATTCTACGACGTTTCACTCTATCATGGTTTCCATGAATCTCAGCCCTAACGAAATGTGCTGTGATGTTGACCCTGTGCCCCACTTGCTACTTTCTCACTTTCGTTTCAGTAATAATCATCAAAATAGTGATTCTTTAAGCGTCCTCCATACCAACATCCCTATGTACCCAACTCTAGAGTGGGCAAAGTATGAGTGATTTTAACGTAATATAGATCAATATTCCTTCCTTGTTTTGTATCAAATAGGAAATAGAAACTTCAAACAAAATCGATTTAATTTAGTTAAACTAGAATTAGCTTTTGTTTGATAAGTATGCTATAAATATATTATATATATATATATATATATATATAATATATATATTATTAAGTTCCATAAAACCCTATGTAAAATAAGTGAAAGTATAGAGGATTTAACTGACTACTATTATCATATCTTCCTTGATAATGGAATAGTTCAAACAAAAATCGATTTAATTTTTAAACTAGCAATTAGCTTATTGTTTGATGTATCTTTTTCATATATATATATATATATATATATATATATATATATATATATATATATATATATAAATTAATGCAGCACTGTTTAAGGTTCCTTTAAGTTTCTAAAGGAAGTTAACACATTCTTAAACACTGAACCTTCAGTATTAATGAAGTACAATAAGAAAATACTACAATGCACGATAAACACAAATACGGTTTCTGACTGGCCGTCTTTTCAAAGATAATTCACTGGGGTATCACTCAGTAGAACAGTTCTGGCTAACACAGTAAAGACAATCAAAATCCAATGATCAAGTGGCTGCTTATTCCCATGTCCAGGCTAGATACAAGCCTCTAGCTTAATAGCGTGAGAATGGTTACAATATCAGAGAATAGGTGCTCTCTCTGCTAAGTCAAGTGAGACACTGCCTAGAGAAATCCTAGTGCACCACAAGTCACGTCGGATCACGTGATATAACTATTTGGCGCCAACTTGTGACGTCACGACCAAACAACATGCGTAAACTGCGTACTGGCAATTACATTCTTTACATATAACACTCATAGCCAGATATATTAAATATATACCGTTCTGGTAAAATAATACTGTGTTATGATGAAGGATGAATAGGATAATAATACCAAGATCCAGTAGCTTCGATTTAGCTAATAACGAAGATAATAGCAAGGTCGTATTATCAAAGAGATGAAATATATACAAGATATCATGACACCAACCATTCTCGAGAAGATTTATCTAAATCCTTTTTCCATAGCTTCAAAATGTGATATCCCAGAAGGAAATATCGCACATGCTTCACCATTAAATATATATATATATATATATATATATATATATATATATATATATATATATATATATATATATATATATATATATATATATATATATATATTTTTTTTCAGTGGATTTGATGTACGAGTTTGACTTCTTTGGTAATGAGAGAAAGTTTGGTGAGTATATTCTGTTTTCTGGTTGAAATAGACGTTGTAGGGAATAGATATACAGGGGTGTGGATAAGTGGATAGAGGGGTTGTTGATGGGTGGATGAGGACGAGGGAGGTTGATGGGTGGATGAGGACGAGGGAGGTTGATAGGTGGATGAAGACGAGGGGTTGATGGGTGGATGAGGACGAGGGGTTGATGGGTGGATGAAAACGAGGGGTTGATAGGTGGATGAGGATGAGGGGGTTGATGGGTGGATGAGGACGAGGAGGGTTGATGGGTGGATGAGGACGAGGGGTTGATGGGTAGATGAATACGAGGGGGTTGATGGGTGGATGAGGATGAGGGGTTGATGGGTGGATGAGGACGAGGGGGTTGATGGGTGGATGAGGATGAGGGGGTTGATGGGTGGATGAGGACGAGGAGGGTTGATGGGTGGATGAGGACGAGGGGGTTGATTGTTAGATGAATACGAGGGGGTTGATGGGTGGATGAGGATGAGGGGTTGATGGGTGGATGAGGACGAGGGGGTTGATGGGTGGATGAGTATGAGGGGTTGATGGGTGGATGAGGACGAGGGGTTGATAGGTGGATGAGGATTAGGGGTTGATGGGTGGATGAGGACGAGGGGTTGATGGGTGGATGAGGATGAGGGGTTGATGGGTGGATGAGGACGAGGAGGGTTGATGGGTGGATGAGGGGTTGATGGGTGGATGAGGACGAGAGGGGTTGATGGGTGGATGAGGATGAGGGGTTGATGGGTGGATGAGGACGAGGGGTTAATGGGTGGACGAGGATGAGGGGTTGATGGGTGGATGAGGACGAGGGGTTGATGGGTGGATGAGGGGGTTGATGGGTGGATGAGGACGAGGGGTTGATGGGTAGATGAGGACGAGGGGGGTTGATGGGTGGATGAGGACGAGGGGGGTTGATGGGTAGATGAGGACGAGGGGGGTTGATGGGTGGATGAGGACGAGGGGGGTTGATGGGTGGATGAGGACGAGGGGGGTTGATGGGTAGATGAGGACGAGGGGGGTTGATGGGTGGATGAGGACGAAGGATTAATATAGTAATGTTGATTATTATTGTTATTATTTACGAATTGGTTTTTAAATATCTTTTAAGGCATTAAATTTAAATTGGTTTTGATTAGTCTTTGTGTGTGTGTGTGTGTTAGTTAGTTAGTTACCATTTTGTCCTAGGCACATGTCGATTAGACACTAGGCCTGTTGTATGTGTGTGTGTGTGTGTGTGTTCTCACCTAGTTGTGGTCGAGTCATAGCTCCTGGCCCCCTCCTCTTCACTGGCGGCTTCTGGGTCACTCTCCCTGCGCCATGAGCTTTATCATACCTCTTCTTAAAGCTATGAATGGATCCTGCCTCCACTACATCGCTTCCAAAACTATTCCACTTCCCGACTACTCTGTGACTGAAGAAATACTTCCTAACATCCCTGTGATTCATCTGAGTCTTCAATTTCCAACTGTGTCCCCTTGTTGCTGTGTCCCATCTCTGGAACATTCTGTCTCTGTCCACCTTGTCAATTCCTCTCAGTATCTTATATGTCGTTATCATGTCTCCCCTATCTCTCCTGTCCTCCAGTGTCGTCAGGTCGATTTCCCTTAACCTCTCCTCGTAGGACATACCCCTTAGCTCCGGGACTAGTCTTGTTGCAAACCTTTGCACTTTCTCTAGCTTCTTTACGTGCTTGGCTAGGTGTGGGTTCCAAACTGGTGCTGCATACTCCAGTATGGGCCTAACGTACACAGTGTACAGGGTCCTGAACGATTCTTTATTAAGATGTCGGAATGCTGTTCTTAGGTTTGCTAGGCGCCCATATGCTGCAGCAGTTATTTGGTTGATGTGTGCCTCAGGAGATGTGCCAGGTGTTATACTCACCCCAAGGTCTTTTTCCTTGATTGAGGTTTGTAGTCTCTGGTCCCCTAAACTGTACTCCGTCTGCGGTCTTCTTTGCCCTTCCCCAATCTTCATGACTTTGCACTTGGTGAGGTTGAACTCCAGGAGCCAATTGCTGGACCAGGCTTGCAGCCTGTCCAGATCCCTTTGTAGTTCTGCCTCGTCCTCGTCCGATTGAATTTTTCTCATCAACTTCACATCATCTGCAAACAGGGACACTTCGGAGTCTATTCCTTCCGTCATGTCGTTCACAAATACCAGAAACAGCACTGGTCCTAGGACTGACCCCTGTGGAACCCCACTCGTCACCGGCGCCCACTCTGACACCTCGCCACGGACCATGACTCGCTGCTGTCTTCCTGACAGGTATTCCCTGATCCATTGTAGTGCCTTCCCTGTTATCCCTGTGTGTGTGTGTGTGTGTGTGTGTGTGTGTGTGTGTCTGTGTGTGTGTGTGTCTGTGTGTGTGTACTCACCTAATTGTGGTTGCAGGGGTCGAGACTCAGCTCCTGGCCCCGCCTCTTCGCTGATCGCTACTGGGTCCCTTCTCTCCCTTCTCCATGAGCTTCATCATACCTCTACCTGGAGAGAACCTCGTCTTAAAGCTATGTATGTTTCCTACCTCCACTACATCACTTGCTAGACTATTCCACTTCCTGACAACTCTATGGCTGAAGAAATACTTCCTAACATCCATTTGACTCATCTGAGTCTTCAACTTCCAATTGTGACCCCTTGTTTCTATGTCCCCTCTCTGGAACATCCTGTCTCTATCCACCCTGTCTATTCCATGCAGTATTTTGTATGTCGTTATCATGTCTCCCCTAACCCTCCTGTCCTCCAGTGTTGTCAGGCCGATTTCCCTTAACCTGTCTTCGTAGGACATTCCCCTCAGCTCTGGAACTAACCTTGTCGCAAACCTTTGCACTTTCTCTAATTTCTTGACGTACTTGACCAGGTACGGGTTCCAAACTGGCGCTGCATACTCTAGTATGGGCCTGACGTACACGGTGTACAGAGTCTTGAACGATTCCTTACTAAGGTATCGGAACGCTATTCTCAGGTTTGCCAGTCGCCCATATGCTGCAGCAGTTATTTGGTTGATGTGTGCCTCCGGAGACATGCTCGGTGTTATACTCACCCCAAGATCTTTCTCCTTGAGCGAGGTTTGCAATCTTTGGCCAACTAGCCTATACTCTGTCTGCGGTCTTCTTTGCCCTTCCCCGATCTTCATGACTTTGCATTTGGCGGGGTTAAATTCGAGAAGACTGTTGCTAGACCCGATGTCAAGCTTGTCCAGGTCTCTTTGAAGTCCTGCTTGGTCCTGTTCCGATGTGATTCTCCTCATTAACTTCACATCATCTGCAAACAAGGACACTTCTGAGTCTATCCCGTCCGTCATGTCATTCACATATACCAAGAATAGCACTGGTCCTAGGACTGACCCCTGTGGGACTCCGCTCGTAACAGGCGCCCACTGTGATACCTCATCACGTACCATGACTCGTTGTTGCCTCCCTGTCAGGTATTCTCTGATCCAATGCAGTGCCCTTCCTGTTATGCACGCCTGATCCTCAAACTTCTGCACTAATCTCTTATGAGGAACTGTGTCGAAGGCCTTCCTGCAGTCCAAGAAAATGCAATCAACCCAACCCTCTCTCTCATGTCTTATTTCTGTTACTTTGTCATAGAACTCCAGAAGGTTTGTGACATAGGATTTGCCTTCCGTGAATCCGTGCTGGTTGTCGTTTATAAGATTGTTCCGTTCCAGGTGCTCTACCACTCTCCTCCTGATAATCTTCTCCATTACTTTGCACACTATACACGTCAGTGACACTGGTCTATAGTTTAGTGCCTCGTTTCTGTTTCCTTTCTTAAAAATGGGAACCACATTTGCTTTCTTTCATACCTCAGGTAGTTGCCCAGTTTCAATGGATGTGTTGAAGATCGTGGTTAGTGGCACACACAGCGTCTCTGCTCCCTCTCTAAGGACCCACGGGGAGATGTTGTCCGGTCCCATCACCTTTGAGGTATCAAGGTCACTTAGCAGCTTCTTCACCTCCTCCTCAGTTGTGTGTATGTCATCCAACACTTGTTGGTATATTCCTTGCTGATGTCCCCCTCTGTACTCTCTTCCCAGAGTCCTTCCTGCCTCCACTGTAAATACCTAATTCAATCTCATGTTGAGCTCATCACATACCTCTTGATCGTTTCTTGTGAGTTCCCCACCTTCTTTCCTCAGCCTGATCACCTGGTCTTTGACTGTTGTCTTCCTCCTAATGTGACTATACAGCAGTTTCGGGTCAGACTTGACTTTTGATGCCATGTCATTTTCGTACTGTCGCTGGGCCTCCCTTCCTATCTGTGCATACTCGTTTCTGGCTCTACGACTGCTCTCCATATTCTCCTGGGTCCTTTGCCTTCTATACTTCTTCCATTACCTAGCACACTTGGTTTTGGCTTCCCTGCACCTTTGTGTGAACCATGGGCTCATCCTGTCTTTTTCGTTATTCCTGTTACCCTTGTGTACAAACCTCTCCTCAGCTTCCTTGCATATTGTTGTCACATATTCCATCATCTCGTTTACTGACTTCCCTGCCAGCTCTCTGTCCCACTAAACTCCGTGCAGGAAGTTCTTCATGCCTACGAAGTCCCCTTTCTTGTAGTTTGGCTTCATTCGTCCAGCCCTTCCTGCTTTCCCTCCACTTGTAACTCCACTATGTATTCAAAGCTTAGAACCATATGATCACTGGCCCCAAGGGGCTTTCATATGTGATGTCCTCAATATCTGCACTCCTCAAGGTGAATACTAGGTCCAGTCTCGCTGGTTCGTCCTCTCCTCTCCTCTCTCTCTGGTAGTGTCCCTTACGTGTTGGTACATGAGATTTTCCAGTACCACCTCCACCATCTTAGCTCTCCACGTTTCTTGGCCCCCATGTGTGTGTGTGTGTGTGTGTTTGTGTGTGTGTTTGTGTGTGTGTGTGTGTGTGTGTGTGTGTGTGTGTGTGTGTGTGTGTGTGTACTCACCTAATTGTGGTTGCAGGGTCTGTCGTTGATTATCCTGTTCTGCTCCAGATGCTCCACCATTCTTTTCCTGATGATTTTCTCCAGGACTTTGCACACTATACACGTAAGTGACACCGGTCTATAGTTTAGTGCCTCTTTTCTGTCTCCTTTTTTAAAGATGGGGACTACGTTGGCCTTCTTCCATACCTCAGGTAGCTGCCCAGTTTCAAGGGATGTGTTGAATATTATGGTAAGTGGCACACTCAGTACCTCAGCTCCTTCCCGAAGAACCCACAGGGAGATATTGTCCGGAGCCATCGCCTTTGAGGTATCAAGGTCACTGAGTAACTGCTTCACCTCCTCCTCAGTTGTGTGTATGCCCTCTAGCACTTGATACATCTCTTGTTGGTGATGCACCCCGTCCTGTCTACCCAGGTGCCTTCCTTCCTCCACTGTGAATACTTCCTTAAACCTTGAGTTGAGCTCCTCACATACCTCTTGATCGTTATTTGTGAGTTCCCCATCTTCTCTCCTCAGCCTTATCACCTGGTCCTTGACTGTTGTCTTCCTTCTGATGTGACTGTACAGCAGTTTCGGGTCAGACTTAACTTTCGATGCTATGTCATTTTTGTACTGTTTCTGGGCCTCCCTCCATACCTGTGCATACTCGTTTCTAGCCCTTCTACTAATCTCTTTATTTTCTTGAGTTCTTTGCCTTCTGTACCTTTTCCATTCTCTGACACTCTGAACCTTCGCCTCCCTGCACCTTTGGGTAAACCAGGGGCTCTTTCTGGCCTTCCCATTTAATCTTTTTCCTCTGGGTATAAACCGTTCCTCTGCCTCCTTGCACTTTGCCCCTACGTATTCCATCATTTCATTTACTGACTGTCCTTCCATTTCCCTTTCCCACTGAACCTCCTGCAGGAAATTCCTCATACCCGTGTAGTCCCGTCTTTTAAAGTCTGGTTTGTCTCTTTCGGTACCGTTTTCCCTCTCCACCTGTAGCTCTACAATGTACTCAAAGCTCAGCACCAACATTGTCGCTGGCTCCCAGGGGGCTCTCGTGTGTTATGTCTTCAATATCTGAGCTGTTCAGGGTGAATACAAGGTCCAGTCTTGCTGGTTCATCTTCTCCTCTCACTCTGGTCGTGTCCCTGACATGTTGGTGCATCAGGTTTTCCAGTACCGCATCCATCATCTTGGCTCTCCAAGTTTCTGGACCCCCACGTGGTTCTTGGTTCTCCCAGTCGATCTCCCTGTGGTTGAAATCGCCCATGACCAGTAGCTTCGCTCTGCTCATGTGCGCTTTTCTTGCCACCTCCGCCAGGGTGTCCACCATCGCTCTGTTGTTCTCATCATATTCCTCACCTGGCCTCCTGCAGTTCTGTGGTGGGTTATACATCACTGCAATGATTATCTTGTGCTCCCCAGACTGGATGGTACCTACTATGAAGTCCCTTTCTCTACACACCTCCATTCCTTCCATTTCCTCGAATTTCCAACGGTTCCTTACAAGCAGTGTGTGTGTGTGTGTGTGAGTAGTGTGTGTGTGTGTGTGTGTGTGTGTGTGTGTGTGTGTGCGTGTGTGTGCTCAGCTGTCGTATTAAAAATCTATATACAAATCCATATAAATTCTTTTGCAGCACGTAGCGAGTGTACGAACGACGATTCACAAGAAATAAGTGAAGAAGAAGAAGAGGAAGAGGAAGCGGAAGAGGAAGAGGAAGAGGAAGAGGAAGAGGAAGAGGAAGGAAGAGAGGTTGTTGGACATGAAGGAAAGAAGAAGGAAAAAGATGATGAGAGTGTAGGAATGAAGGAAGAAGGGAACAGTGACCTGACAGTAAATGATTGCAATGATGAAGGTAGTGTGCCACTTATATATATATATATATATATATATATATATATATATATATATATATATATATATATATATATATATATATATATATATATATATATATATATATATATATATATATATATATATATATATATATATATATATATATATATATATATATATATATATATTTTTTTTTTTTTTTTCAACAAGTTGGCCGTCTCCCACCGAGGCAGGGTGACCCAAAAAGAAAGAAAATCCCAAAAAGAAAATACTTTCATCATCATTCAACACTTTCACCACACTCATACATAATCACTGTCTTTGCAGAGGAGCTCAGATACGACAGCTGAGAATAGTCCCTCCCAGCTGTCACTATCTCAGACCCTTCCTTTAAAGTGCAGGCATTGTACTTCCCATTTCCAGGACTCAAGTCCAACTAAATCAATTAACTGGTTTCCCTGAATCCCTTCACAAAATGTTACCCTGCTCACACTCCAACAGATCGTCATGTCCCAAAAACCATTCGTCTCCATTCACTCCTATCTAACACGCTCACACATGCTTGCTGGAAGTCCAAGCCCCTCGCCCACAATACTTCCTTTACCCCCTCCCTCCAACCTTTTGTAGGACGACCCTTACCCCGCCTTCCTTCCCCTACAGATTTATACGCTCTCCAAGTCATTCTACTTTGATCCATTCTCTCTAAATGACCAAACCACCTCAACAACCCCTCTTCAGCCCTCTGACAAATACTTTTAGTAACTCCACACCTTCTCCTAATTTCCACATTCCGAATTTTCTGCATAATATTTACACCACACATTGCCCTTAGACAGGACATCTCCACTGCCTCCAGCCTCCTCCTCGCTGCAGCATTTGCAACCCATGCTTCACACCCATATAAGAGTGTTGGTACCACTATACTTTCGTACATTCCCTTCTTTGCCTCCATGGATAACGTTTTTTTGTCTCCACAGATACCTCAATGCACCACTCACCTTTTTTCCTTCATCAATTCTATGGTTAACCTCATCCTTCATAAACCCATCCGCTGACACGTCAACTCCCAAATATCTGAAAACATTTACTTCTTCCATAATCCCTCTCTCCAATGTGATATCCAATTTTTCTTTATTTAAATCGTTTGATACTCTCATCACCTTACTCTTATCTATTTTCACTTTTAACTTTCTACCTTTACACACTCTCCCAAACTCGTCCACTAACCTTTGCAACTTTTCTTTAGAATCTTCCATAAGCACAGTATCATCAGCAAAAAGTAACTGTGTCAACTCCCATTTTGCATTTAATTCTCCATAATTTAATCCCACCCTCTCCCCAACACCCTAGCATTTACTTCTTTTACAACCCCATCTATAAATATATTAAACAACCATGGTGACATTACACATCCCTGTCTAAGACCTACTTTTACCGGGAAGTAATCTCCCTCTCTCCTACACACCCTAACCTGAGCCTCACTATCCTCATAAAAACTCTTTACAGCCTTCAGTAACTTACTACCTATTCCATACCCTTGCAACATTTGCCACATTGCTTCCCTATCCACTCTATCATATGCCTTTTCTAAATCCATATATGCAATAAAAACTTCTCTACCTTTATCTAAATACTGTTCACATATATGCTTCACTGTAAACACTTGATCTACACATCCCCTACCCATTCTAAAGCCTCCTTGCTCATCTGCAATCCTACTCTCTGTCTTACCTCTAATTCTTTCAATAATAACCCTGCCATACACTTTACCTGGTATACTCAGTAAACTTATTCCCTATAATTTTTACACTCTTTTTATCCCCTTCCTTTATATAAAGGAACTATACATGCTCTCTGCCAATCCCTAGGTACCTGCCCTCTTTCATACAATTATTAAACAAAAATACCAACCACTCCAGCACTATATCCCCCTGCTTTTAACATTTCTGTCATGATCCCGTCAGTTCCAGCTGCTTTACCCCTTTCATTCTACGTAATGCCTCCGCACCTCCCCACACTCACATCCTGCTCTTCTTCACTCCTAAACGATGTTGTACCTCCCTGGCCAGTACATGAAATTACCGCCTCCCTTTTTCATCGACATTTAAAAGTTCCTCAAAATATTCCCGCCATCTACCCAATACCTCCAGCTCCCCATCTACTAACTCCCCTACTCTGTTTTTAACTGACAAATCCATTTGTTCCCTAGGCTTTCTTACCTTGTTTATCTCACTCCAAAATTTTTTCATGTTTTCAGCAAAATTTCTTGACAGAGCCTCTCCCATTCTTTCATCCGCTCTTCTTTTGCACTCTCTCACCACTCTCTTCACCTTTCTTTTACTCTCCATATAATCTGCTCTTCTATTAACACTTCTGTTTGTAAAAACCTCTCATAACCTACCTTTTTCTCTTTTATCATATAAATATATATATATATATATATATATATATATATATATATATATATATATATATATATATATATATGAAGGAGGAAGTAGAGTGTCTGCACTCTGAACGAGGGAAGTACAGTGCCTGCACTCTGAAGGAGGAAGTACAGTGCCTGAAGTCTGAAGGATGGAAGTAAAGTGTCTGCACTCTGAAGGAGGGAAGTACAGTGCCTGCACTCTGAAGGAGGGAAGTACAGTGCCTGCACTCTGAAGGAGGGAAGTACAGTGCCTGCACTCTGAAGGATGGAAGTAAAGTGTCTGCACTCTGAAGGATGGAAGTAAAGTGTCTGCACTCTGAAAGAGGGAAGTACAGTGCCTGCACTCTGAAGGAGGGAAGTACAGTGCCTGCACTCTGAAGGAGGGAATTACAGTGCCTGCACTCTGAAGGAGGGAAGTACAGTGCCTGCACTCTGAAGGAGGGAAGTACAGTGCCTGCACTCTGAAGGATGGAAGTAAAGTGTCTGCACTCTGAAGGATGGAAGTAAAGTGTCTGCACTCTGAAAGAGGGAAGTACAGTGCCTGCACTCTGAAGGAGGGAAGTACAGTGCCTGCACTCTGAAGGATTGAAGTAAAGTGTCTGCACTCTGAAGGATGGAAGTATAGTGTCTGCACTCTGAAGGAGGGAAGTACAGTGCCTGCACTCTGAAGGAGGGAAGTACAGTGCCTTCACTCTGAAGGAGGGAAGTACAGTGCCTGCACTCTGAAGGAGGGAAGTACAGTGCCTGCACTCTGAAGGAGGGAAGTACAGTGCCTGTAGTCTGAAGAAGGGAAGTACAGTGTCTGCACTCTGAAGGAGGGAAGTACAGTGCTTGCACTCTGAAGGAGGGAAGTACAGTGCCTGCACTATGAAGGAGGGAAGTACAGTGCCTGCACTCTGAAGGAGGGAAGTACAGTGCCTGTAGTCTGAAGAAGGGAAGTACAGTGTCTGCACTCTGAAGGAGGGAAGTACAGTGCTTGCACTCTGAAGGAGGGAAGTACAGTGTCTGCACTCTGAAGGAGAGAAGTAGAGTGTCTGCACTCTGAAAGATGGAAGTACAGTGCCTTCATTCTGAAGGAGGGAAGTACAGTGCCTGTACTCTGAAGGATGGAAGTAGAGTGTCTGCACTCTGAAGGAGGGAAGTACAGTGCCTTCACTCTGAAGGAGGGAAGTACAGTGTCTGCACTCTGAAGGAGGGAAGTACAGTGCCTGTAGTCTGAAGAAGGGAAGTACAGTGTCTGCACTCTGAAGGAGGGAAGTACAGTGCTTGCACTCTGAAAGAGGGAAGTACAGTGCCTGCACTCTGAAGGAGGGAAGTACAGTGCCGGCACTCTGAAGGAGGGAAGTACAATGCCTGCACTCTGAAGGAGGGAAGTACAGTGTCTGCACTCTGAAGGATGGAAGTAAAGTGTCTGCACTCTGAAAGAGGGAAGTACAGTGCCTGTAGTCTGAAGAAGGAAAGTACAGTGTCTGCACTCTGAAGGAGGAAAGTACAGTGTCTGCACTCTGAAGGAGGGAAGTACAGTGCCGGCACTCTGAAGGAGGGAAGTACAGTGCCTGCACTCTGAAGGAGGGAAGTACAGTGCCTGCACTCTGAAGGAGGAAAGTACAGTGCCGGCACTCTAAAGGAGGGAAGTACAGTGCCTGTAGTCTGAAGAAGGGAAGTACAGTGCCTGCACTGTGAAGGAGGGAAGTACAATGCCTGCACTCTGAAGGAGGGAAGTACAGTGTCTGCACTCTGAAGGATCGAAGTACAATGCCTGCACTCTGAAGGAGGGAAGTACAGTGTCTGCACTCTGAAGGAGGGAAGTACAGTGCCTGCACTGTGAAGGAGGGAAGTACAGTGCCTGTAGTCTGAAGAAGGGAAGTACAGTGCCTGCACTGTGAAGGAGGGAAGTACAATGCCTGCACTCTGAAGGAGGGAAGTACAGTGCCTGCACTGTGAAGGAGGGAAGTACAGTGCCTGTAGTCTGAAGAAAGGAAGTACAGTGCCTGCACTGTGAAGGAGGGAAGTACAGTGTCTGCACTCTGAAGGATGGAAGTACAATGCCTGCGCTCTGAAGGAGGGAAGTAAAGTGTCTGCACTCTGAAGGAGGGAAGTACAGTGCCTGTAGTCTGAAGAAGGGAAGTACAGTGTCTTCACTCTGAAGGAGGGAAGTACAGTGTCTGCACTCTGAAGGATGGAAGTAAAGTGTCTGCACTCTGAAACAGGGAAGTACAGTGCATGTAGTCTGAAGAAGGGAAGTACAGTGTCTTCACTCTGAAGGAGGGAAGTACAGTGCTTGCACTCTGAAGGAGGGAAGTACAGTGCCTGCACTCTGAAGGAGGGAAGTACAGTGCCGGCAATCTGAAGGAGGAAAGTACAGTGTCTGCACTCTGAAGGAGGGAAGTACAGTGCCGGCACTCTGAAGGAGGGAAGTACAGTGCCTGCGCTCTGAAGGAGGGAAGTACAGTGCCTGCACTCTGAAGGAGGGAAGGACAGTGCCGGCACTCTGAAGGAGGGAAGTACAGTGCATGCACTCTGAAGGAGGGAAGTACAGTGTCTGCACTCTGAAGGAGGGAAATACAGTGTCTGCACTCTGAAAGATGGAAGTACAGTGTCTGCACTCTGAAGGATGGAAGTACAGTGTCTGCACTCTGAAGGAGGGAAGTACAGTGTCTGCACTCTGAAGGAGGGAAATACAGTGTCTGCACTCTGAAGGAGGGAAGTACAGTGTCTGCACTCTGAAGGAGGGAAGTACAGTGCCTGCACTCTGAAGGAGGGGAGTTAATGTTG
>WNWK01009392.1:0-57500 GCA_009830355.1 Cherax destructor | reverse complement strand
GTTCCACCAGAGTGATGTTAACTTGTTCCACCAGATTGATCTTGTTCCACCAGAGTGATGTTAACTTGTTCCACCAGAGTGATATTAACTTGTTCTTTCCAGAGTGATCTTAACTTGTTCCACCAGAGTGAGCTTGACTTGTTCCACCAGAGTGATCTTGTCCCACCAGAGTGAGCTTGACTTGTTCCACCAGAGTGATCTTGTTCCACCAGAGTGATCTTAACTTGTTCCACTAGAGGGATATTGTTTCACCAGAGTGATTTTGTTCCACCAGAGTGATGTTAACTTGTTCCACCAGATTGATCTTGTTCCACCAGAGTGATGTTAACTTGTTCCACAAGAGTGAGCTTAACTTGTTCTTTCCAGAGTGATCTTAACTTGTTCCACCAGAGTGAGCTTGACTTGTTCCACCAGAGTGATCTTGTCCCACCAGAGTGAGCTTGACTTGTTCCACCAGAGTGATCTTGTTCCACCAGAGTGATCTTAACTTGTTCCACCAGAGTGACTTTGTTCCACCAGAGTGATCTTGTTCCACCAGAGTGAGCTTGTTCCACCAGAGTTATCTTGTTCCACCAGAGTGATCATGTTCCACCAGAGTGAACTTGTTCCACCACAGTAATCTTGTTCCACCACAGTGATCTTGTTCCACCAGAGTGATCTTGTTCCACCACAGTGATCTTGTTCCACCACAGTTATCTTGTTCCACAACAGTGATCTTGTTCCAGCACAGTGATCTTGTTCCACTACAGTTATCTTGTTCCACAACAGTGATCTTGTTCCAGCACAGTGATCTTGTTCCACTACAGTTATCTTGTTCCACCACAGTGACCTTGTTCCACTACAGTGATCTTGTTCCACAACAGTGATCTTGTTCCAGCACAGTGATCTTGTTCCACTACAGTGATCTTGTTCCACAACAGTGATTTTGTTCCACCACAGTAATCTTGTTCCACCACAGTGACCTTGTTCCACCACAGTGATCTTTAGTTGTTCCACCAAAGTGATCTTAAGTTGTTCCACCAGAGTGATCTTGTTCCACCACAGTGATCTTAAGTTGTTCCACCATAGTGATCTTAAGTTGTTCCACCACAGTGATCTTAAGTTGTTCCACCAGAGTGAACTTGTTCCATCAGAGTGATTTTAACTTGTTCCACCAGAGTGAACTTAACTTGTTCCTCCAGAGTGATCTTGTTCCACCAGAGTTACCTTGTTCCATAAGAGTGATCTTAACTTGTTCTTTCCAGAATGATCTTAACTTGTTCCACCAGAGTGATCTTGTTCCACCAGAGTGATCTTAACTTGTTCTTTCCAGAGTGATCTTAACTTGTTCCACCAGAGTGATCTTAATTCGTTTTACCAGAGTGATCTTAACTTGTTCCACCAGAGTGAACTTAAGTTGTTCCACTATAGTGATCTTATCTTGTTTCACCAAAGTGATCTTAACTTGTTTCACCAGAGTGATCTTGTTCCACCAGAGTCAACTTGTTCCACCAGAGTGAACTTAACTTGTTCCACCAGAGTGAACTTAACTTGTTCCAACAGAGTGATCTTGTTCCATCAGAGTAATCTTAACTTGTTCCATCAGAGTAATCTTAACTTGTTCCACCAGAGTGACCTTGTTCCACCAGAGTGAACTTAACTTGTTCCACCAGAGTGATCTTAACTTGCTCCAACAGAGTGATCTTGTTCCATCAGAGTGATCTCAACTTGTTCCACCAGAGTGATCTTGTTCCACCAGAGTAAACTTAACCTATTCCACCAGAATTATCTTAACTTGTTCCAACAGAGTAAACTTGTTCCACCAGAGTGATCTTAACTTGTTCCACCAGAGTGATCTTGTTCCACCAGAGTGAACTTAACTTGTTCCACTAGAGGGATATTGTTTCACCAGAGTGATTTTGTTCCACCAGAGTGATGTTAACTTGTTCCACCAGAGTGATATTAACTTGTTCTTTCCAGAGTGATCTTAACTTGTTCCACCAGAGTGAGCATGACATGTTCCACCAGAGTGATCTTGTCCCACCAGAGTGAGCTTGAATTGTTCCACCAGAGTGATCTTGTTCCACCAGAGTGATCTTAACTTGTTCCACCAGATTGATCTTGTTCCACCAGAGTGATGTTAACTTGTTCCACAAGAGTGATCTTGTTCCACCAGAGTGAACTTAACTTGTTCCACTAGAGGGATATTGTTTCACCAGAGTGATTTTGTTCCACCAGAGTGATGTTAACTTGTTCCACCAGATTGACCTTGTTCCACCAGAGTGATGTTAACTTGTTCCACCAGAGTGATATTAACTTGTTCTTTCCAGAGTGATCTTAACTTGTTCCACCAGAGTGAGCTTGACTTGTTCCACCAGAGTGAACTTGTCCCACCAGAGTGAGCTTGACTTGTTCCACCAGAGTGATCTTGTTCCACCAGAGTGATCTTAACTTGTTCCACTAGAGGGATATTGTTTCACCAGAGTGATTTTGTTCCACCAGAGTGATGTTAACTTGTTCCACCAGATTGATCTTGTTCCACAAGAGTGATGTTAACTTGTTCCACAAGAGTGATCTTAACTTGTTCTTTCCAGAGTGATCTTAACTTGTTCCACCAGAGTGAGCTTGACTTGTTCCACCAGAGTGATCTTGTCCCACCAGAGTGAGCTTGACTTGTTCCACCAGAGTGAGCTTGTTCCACCAGAGTGATCTTAACTTGTTCCACCAGAGTGACTTTGTTCCACCAGAGTGATCTTGTTCCACCAGAGTGAGCTTGTTCCACCAGAGTTATCTTGTTCCACCAGAGTGATCTTGTTCCAAAAGAGTGATCCTAACTTGTTCTTTCCAGAGTGATCTTAACTTGTTCCACCAGAGTGATCTTGTTCCACCAGAGTGATCTTGTTCCACCAGAGTGATCTTGTTCCACAAGAGTGATCTTAACTTGTTCTTTCCAGAGTGATCTTAACTTGTTCCACCAGAGTGATCTTGTTCCACCAGAGGGAACTTGTTCCACAAGAGTGATCTTAACTTGTTCTTTCCAGAGTGATCTTAACTTGTTCCACCAGAGTTATCTTGTTCCACCAGAATGATCTTGTTCCACCAGAGTGATCTTAACTTGTTCCACCAGAGTGACTTTGTTCCACCAGAGTAAACTTGTTCCACCAGAGTGAGCTTGACTTGTTCGTGTGTAACAACGCTGGGTTGACCTTCCTTGACCTGGTGCAGCCCGGGTCACCTTGTTACCAGGTCATCCACAACCACCAGGTACTCATTATTATTATTATTATTATTATTATTATTATTATTATTATTATTATTATTATTATTATTATTATTATTATTATTATTATTATTATTATTATTGCTGCTGCAGAGAACGAGGGACCTGGAGACTTGTGATGAAGAGTGGGGCAGTGATGACCAGGATGATAATGACCAGGATGATGATGACCAGGATGATAATGACCAGGATGATAATGACCAGGATGATAATGACCAGGGTGATAATGAACAGGATGATGATGACCAGGATGATGATGACCAGGATGATGATGACCAGGATGATAATGACCAGGATGATAATGGCCAGGATGATGATGACCAGGATGATAATGACCAGGATGATGATAATGACCAGGATGATAATGACCAGGATGATAATGACCAGGATGATAATGACCAGGATGATGATAATGACCAGGATGATAATGACCAGGATGATGATGACCAGGATGATAATGACCAGGATGATGATGACCAGGATGATGATGACCAGGATGATAATGACGAGGATAATGATGACCACGATGATAATGACCAGGATGATGATAATGACCAGGATGATAATGACCAGGATGATGATGACCAGGATGATAATGACCAGGATGATGATGACCAGGATGATGATGACCAGGATGATAATGACGAGGATAATGATGACCACGATGATAATGACCAGGATGATGATGACCAGGATGATAATGACCAGGATGATGATGATAACCAGGATGATGATGACCAGGATGATGATAACCAGGATGATGATGACCAGGATAATGATGACCAGGCTGATGATGACCAGGATGATGATGACGAAGATGATGATGATGACCAAGATGATCTTCACCAGGATGATTATGACCATCATGATAATGACCAAGATGATGATGACCAGGATGATGAAGACCAGGATGAAGATGACAGGGATGATAATGACCAGAATGATAATGTCCAGGATGATAATGACCAGAATTATTATGACCAGGATGATAATAAACAGGATAATAATGATCAGAATGATAATGACGAGGATGATAATGACGAGGATGATAATGACGAGGATGATAATGACGAGGATGATAATGACGAGGATGATAATGACGAGGATGATAATGACCAGAATGATAATGACCAGAATGATAATGACCAGAATTATTATGACCAGGATGATAACGACAAGGATGAAAATGATCAGCATGATAATGACCAGTATGATAATGACCAGCATGATAATGACCGGCATGATAATGACCAGCATGATAGTGACCAGCATACCATGATAATGACAAGTATGATAAGCATGATAATGACCATCATGATAATGACCATCGTGATAATGACCATCATGATAATGACCATCATGATAATGACCAGATAAGAGGACTGTAATATTCTGTGTATATCATTGTAAATTAGGTGAGGTCGCTAGGTGAAGTGTGTAAGTCAGCACCTACTTACCACCTCCTTAGGAGAAGTGTGTATCTCAGTGTATATACATTGAGAGGTGTGTTTCAGTGTATATACACTGGTAGTTTACATTAATCAGTATTTTAGGTGTATATATCTCAGTGTATATACACTGAGAAGTACTCACCTAATTGTGGTTGCAGTGGTCGAGACTTAGCTCCTGGCCCCGCCTCTTCACTTACCGCTACTAGTTCCTTTCTCTCCCTCCTCCATGAGCTTGATCATACCTCGTCTTAAAGCTATGTATGGTTCCTGCCTCCACTACATCACTTGCTAGACTATTCCACTTCCTGACAACTCTATGACTAAAGAAATACTTCCTAACATCCCTTTGACTCGTCTGAGTCTTCAACTTCCAATTGTGTATATACACTGAGAAGTGTATATATCTCAGTGTATATACACTGAGAAGTGTATATATCTCAGTGTATATACACTGAGAAGTGTGAGAAGTGTATATATCTTTGTGTATATACACTGAGAAGTGTATATGCACTAGAATTCTTAACCAAAAACAAATAAAAAGTTTGAAGTCTATCTGATTTTCTCTTCTCGTTATATTCCACTCAAAGGAAAATAAAAATCCCACTCAATGTTACGCCGAGCGAAGCGTCGCCACAATAACATTTTGCTCCTGCAACGTTTCTTTCCTTGGCTACACAGCCTTCAGTAGGAGGCTGGGATCCTGAAGGAGTAAGCAGTAGGAGGCCAGGGAGGAGAGGCTTTAGTTTTTACAAGGGAATTCCTGGCCGACATCGAGGCTCCCTTTTTCTTCGGGGGATGGACTTCGAAGCGTCAAAGATAATGGCTTCGAATACCTTCCCGGAGCAGGAATTTCGACCCCTGACTTATATCACCTGCGCAGGGGGTCCTAACGAAGCCGTGCTTACCTGGGGCACACCAGCTCCTAGCTAGGGAAAACGTAGGGGCTAAAATTGGAGTTGGCCTCTTTGTGGCTTGAGACCTTCTGGATGGACCGGAGGGCTCAGGTTCATCAAAGAGTCGGGACATTGTGGCGGATGGAGTCACGGGTGCCGGATGCTTGTGTCCCTGGATATGTGTCCTGGCCGGATGCTTGTGTCACCGGCTATGTGTCCTGGTCGCCCGGCTCCAATCTCCCCTTATTACTGCCCTCAATGGAGAACCTGATTAATTTTTGGGGGAAGGGAAAGGCTGGTCATTCTCTTACTGCTGGGGATGATGGTGCTGTTGTTGCTGTTGTTACTGTTGCTGCTGCTGTTGCTGTTGTTGCTGTTGCTGTGGCTGCTGCTGCTGTTGTTGCTGTTGCTGCTGCTGTTGCTTCTGCTGGTGTTGCTGTTGCTGGTGTTGCTGTTGCTGCTGTTGTTGCTGTTGCTGCTGTTGTTACTGTGGCTGCTGTTACTGTGGCTGCTGCTGCTGTTGTTGCTGTTGCTGCTGCTGCTGGTGTTGCTGCTGTTGATGCTGCTGTTGCTACTGTTAGTGTTGCTGCTGCTGTTGCTGCTGCTGCTGTTGCTGTGGCTGCTGCTGCTGTTGTTGCTGTTGCTGCTGCTGCTGCTGTTGCTGCTGCTGGTGTTGCTGTTGCTGCTGCTGCTGTTGCTGTGGCTGCTGCTGCTGTTGTTGCTGTTGCTGCTGCTGCTGGTGTTGCTGCTGTTGATGCTGCTGTTGCTACTGTTAGTGTTGCTGCTGCTGCTGTTGTTGTGGCTGCTGCTGCTGTTGTTGCTGTTGCTGCTGCTGCTGGTGTTACTGTTGCTGCTGCTGGTGTTGCTGTTGCTGCTGCTGGTGTTGCTGTTGCTGCTGCTGGTGTTGCTGTTGCTGCTGTTGCTGTTGTTGCTGTTGCTGCTGTTGTTGCTGCTGTTGATGCTGATGTTGCTACTGTTATTGTTGCTGCTGCTGTTGTTGCTGCTGTTGCTGGTGTTGCTGTTGTTGTTGTTGCTGCTGCTGGTGTTGCTGTTGCTGCTGCTGTTACTGCTGTTGTTGCTGCTGTTGCTGCTGATGGTGTTGCTGTTGCTGTTGCTGCTGTTGTTGCTGCTGTTGATGCTGATGTTGCTACTGTTATTGTTGCTGCTGCTGTTGTTGCTGCTGTTGCTGGTGTTGCTGTTGCTGTTGTTGCTGCTGCTGGTGTTGCTGTTGCTGCTGCTGTTGCTGCTGCTGCTGTTGTTGCTGTTGCTGCTGCTGTTGCTGCTACTGGTGTTGTTGTTGCTGCTACTGGTGTTGCTGTTGCTGCTGCTGTTGCTGCTACTGGTGTTGCTGTTGCTGCTGCTGGTGTTGCTGTTGCTGCTGCTGTTGCTGCTGCTGGTGTTGCTGTTGCTGCTGCTGGTGTTGCTGTTGCTGTTGTTGCTGTTGCTGCTGTTGTTGCTGCTGTTGTTGTTGCTGTTGCTGCTGCTGTTGCTGCTGCTGGTGTTGCTGTTGCTGCTGTTGTTGCTGCTACTGTTGTTGCTGTTGCTACTGTTATTGTTGCTGTTGTTGTTACTGTTGCTGTTCTTGCTGTTGTTGTTGCTGTTATTGCTGCAGCTGTTTTTTCTCCTGCTGCTGTTTTTACTGTTGGTGTTACTGTTGTTGTTGCTTCTGCTGTTCTTGCTGCTGCTGTTGCTACTGTTGTTGCCATTGTTTCTCCTGTTGTTGATACTGTTCTTGCTGCTGTTGCTACTGCACCAGTTGCTGTTGTTGCTCCTGTTGTTGATGCTCTTGCTACTGTTGCTGCTGTTAATGGTGCTGCTGAGATACACATCTCAGTGTATATACACTAAGAGATAATAATAATAATTATAATAATAATAATAATAATAATAATAATAATAATAATAATAATAATAATAATAATAATAATAATAATATTAATAATAATAATAATAATAATAATAATAATAATTTACCCCCATTTCCTATATTGAAGGAGTATATATATATAATATAATATATATATATATATATATATATATATATATATATATATATATATATATATATATATATATATATATATATATATATATATATATATACTTATATATATTAGCATTTAGGGAGCTAAATGCTAAAGTAGGAAAGCGTTCAGAGAGGGTGTGGTAGGTAAGTTTGGGGTGCCAGGTGTAAATGATAATGGGAGCCCTTTGATTGAACTTTGTATAGAAAGGGGTTTAGTTATAGGTAATACATATTTTAAGAAAAAAAGGATAAATAAGTATACAAGATATGATGTAGGGCGTAATGACAGTAGTTTGTTGGACTATGTATTGGTAGATAAAAGACTGTTGAGTAGACTTCAGGATGTACATGTTTATAGAGGGGCAACAGATATATCAGATCACTTTTTAGTTATAGCTACAGTGGGAGTAAAAGGTAGATGGGATACAAGGAAAATAGAATCAGTAAGTAAAAGAGAGGTGAAGGTTTATAAACTAAAGGAGGAGGCAGTTAGTGTAAGATATAAACAACTATTGGAGGATAGATGGGCTAGTGAGAGTGTAGGCAATGGGGTAGAAGAGGTATGGGGTAGATTTAAAAATGTAGTGTTAGAGTGTTCAGCAGAAGTTTGTGGTTACAGGCGAGTGGGTGCGGGAGGGAAGAAGAGCGATTGGTGGAATGATGATGCAAAGTAGAAGTGATGCAAGGAGGGAGGAGTATATGGAGAGAAAAAAGAGAGGCTAAGAAAGTGGTGAAGCAATGTAAAAAGAGAGCAGATGAGAGAGTGGGTTAGATGTTATCAACAAATTTTGTTGAAAATAAGAAAAAGTTTTGGAGTGAGATTAATAAGTTGAGGAAGCCTAGAGAACAAATGGATTTGACAGTTAAAAATAGGAGAGGAGAGTTATTAAATGGAGAGTTAGAGGTATCGGGAAGATGGAGGGAATATTTTGAGGAGTTATTAAATGTTGATGAAGACAGGGAAGCTGTGATTTCGTGTATAGGACAAGGAGGAATAACATCTTGTAGGAGTGTGGAAGAGCCAGTTGTGGGTGTAGGGGAAGTTCGTGAGGCAGTGGGTAGAATGAAAGGGGGTAAGGCAGCTGGGATTGATGGGATAAAGATAGAAATGTTAAAAGCAGGTGGGGATATAGTTTTAGAGTGGTTGGTGCTATTATTTAATAAATGTATGGAAGAGGGTAAGGTACCTAGGGATTGGCAGAGAGCGTGTATTGTTCCTTTGTATAAAGGCAAAGGGGACAAAAGAGAGTGTAAAAATTATAGGGGAATAAGTCTGTTGAGTATACCTGGTAAAGTGTATGGTAGAGTTATTATTGAAAGAATTAAGAGCAAGACGGAGAGTAGAATAGCAGATGAACAAGGAGGCTTTAGGAAGGGTAGGGGGTGTGTAGACCAAGTGTTTACAGTGAAACATATAGCTGAACAGTATTTAGATAAGGGTAAAGGGGTGTTTGTGGCATTTATGGATTTGGAAAAGGCATATGATAGGGTGGATAGCGGGGCAATGTGGCAGATGTTGCAAATGTATGGAATAGGAGGTAGGTTATTGAAACCAATGAAGAGTTTATACGAGGAGAGTGAGGCTCAAGTTAGAGTATGAAGGAGAGAGGGAGATTATTTCCCAGTAAAAGTAGACCTTAGACAGGGATGTGTGATGTCACCATGGTTGTTCAATATATTTATAGATGGAATTGTGAGAGAAGTGAATGCTTGGGTGTTGGCAAGAGGTGTGGGGTTAAAAGAATCTAACACAAAGTGGGAGTTGTCACAGTTGCTCTATACTGATGACACTGTGCTTTTGGGGGATTCTGAAGAGAAGTTGCAGAGGTTTGTGGATGAGTTTGGTAGGGTATGTAAAAGAAGGAAATTAAAAGTGAATATAGGAAAGAGTAAGGTGATGAGGATAACAAAACAATTAGGTGATGAAAGATTGGATATCAGATTGGAGGGAGAGAGTATGGAGGAGGTGAATGTATTCAGATATTTGGGAGTGGATGTGTCAGCAGATGAGTATATGAAGGATGAGGTGAATCATGGAATTAACGAGGGAAAAAGGTGAGTGGTGCACTGAGGAGCTTGTGGAGACAAAGAACTTTATCTGTGGAAGCAAAGAAGGGAATGCATGAGAGTATAGTTATACCAACACTCTTGTATGGGTGTGAGACATGGGTTGTGAATGTTGTAACAAGGAGAAGGCTGGAGGCAGTGGAGATGTCATGTCTGAGGTCAATGTGTGGTGTGAATATAATGCAGAGAATCCGTAGTTTGGAGATTAGAAGGAGGTGTGGGATTACCAAAACTATTATCCAGAGAGCTGAGGAGGGGTTCTTGAGATTTTTTGGACATATAGAAAGGATGGAACAAAATAGAATTACTTCGAGAGTGTATAAATCTGCAGTGGAGGGAAGGCGGGGAAGGGGTCGGCCTAGAAAAGGTTGGAGGGAGGGGGTAAAGGAGGTTTTGTGTGCGAGGGGCTTGGACTTCCAGCAAGCGTGCGTGAGCGTGTTAAATAGAAGTGAATGGAGACAAATGATTTTTAATACTTGACGTGCTGTTGGAGTGTAGGCAAGGTAACATTTATGAAGGGTTTCAGGGAAACCGGCAGGCCGGACTTGATTCCTGGAGATGGGAAGTACAGTGTCTGCACTCTGAAGGAGGGGTGTTAATATTGCAGTTTTGTAGCTGTAGTGTAAGCACGCCTCGGGCAAGACAGTGATGGAGTGAATGATGATGAAAGTTTTTCTTTGTCGGGCCACCCTGCCTTGGTGGGAAACGGCCTGTGTTAATATATATATATATATATATATATATATATATATATATATTATATATATATATATATATATATATATATATATATATATATATATATATATATATATATATATATATATATATATATATATATGCTAGGAATTCGCAAGAGCAGGCGAAATATTCACAAACACTGATCTCTGGCCGACGGAGACTCGAACCTACGAACCTCATGACAAGGTACGCAGTGCTTTACCGACCGTACCACACTGGTCCAATACCTTGGCATCCAGCTTTCGCTAGACGTTATTCCAAGGCAGCCAGCTTTCAGGCAGGAAGGCTTACAGCTTTTCATCTCATGTCGGTAAAGCACTGCGTACCTTGTCATGAGGTTCGTAGGTTCGAGTCTCCGTCGGCCAGAGATCAGTGTTTATATATATATATATATATATTTATATATATGCCTTAAACCACATGATCACCCAATCCTACAAGAATGGCGCTGCCAGCAGAGCTACTGTTTTACCGCCATCCGAGGACATTCGGTGTTGTGGGAGCTTCTAGGCTAATTTTCATTCTCATCCCTGTTTGGTGTACTAGTCCACAACATGGGTTCGAGTCCTTGGCTAGTGCAGTGTTGTTATTGATCAATACCACTCGTTCGTATATACTATATATATATATATATATATATATATATATATATATATATATATATATATATATATATATATATATATATATATATATATAAGAAAGAATAATGAACTGACATGAAAATAACAAAATAGTGTAATACGGATACTTAAGAGAAAAATCTGTGGTGGAAAGTGAAAATCCTTCTGGGAGGCTGAAATCTGCTGGAGCAACTTGTGAAGAAATGAAGAAAGATTTGAGTATTAGTGGAGTAATGTATTTCTTGTAGGCAGGTGGGAGACTGCTGTGTCCCTGTGTGTGTCTCTCTCTCTGTGTCTCTCTCTGTGTGTGTGTCTCTGTGTCTCTCTGTGTGTATGTGTGTGTCTCTGTGTCTCTGTCTCTCTCTGTGTGTGTCTCTTTCTCTGTACTAACTTAATTGTGGTTGCAGGGGTCGAGACTCAGCTCCTGGCCCCGCCTCTTCGCTGTCCGCTACTGGGTCTCTGCTCTCCCTGCTCCATGAGCTTTATCATACCTTGTCTTAAAACTATGTATGGTTTCCGCCTCCACTATATCGTTCGCTAGACTATTCCACTTCCTAACTACTCTATGGCTGAAGAAGTGCTTCCTAACATCCCTTTGACTCATCTGAGTCTTCAGCTTCCAGTTGTGTCCCCTTGTTTCTGTGTTCCCTCTCTGAAACATCCTGTCACTGTCTACCTTGTCAATTCCCTGCAGTATTTTATATGTCGTTATCATGTCTCCTCTAACTCTTCTGTCCTCCAGTGTTGTTAGTCCTATTTCCCTCAACCTTTCTTCATAGGACAGACCCCTGAGTTGTGGAACTAACTTTGTCGCAAACCTTTCCACTTTCTCTAGTTTCTTGACGTGCTTGACCAGGTGTGGGTTCCAGACTGGTGCTGCATATTCTAGTATGGGCCTGACGTACACGGTGTACAGTGTCTTGAACGATTCCTTGTTAAGGTAACTAAACGCTAATCTTAGGTTTGCCAGTCGCCCATATGCTGCCGCAGTTATCTGGTTGATGTGTGTTTCCGGAGACGTGCTTGGCGTTATTCTCACCCCAAGGTCTTTCTCCTTTGATGAGGTTTGTAGCCTTTGTCCACCTAGCCTGTACTCTGTCGACGGTCTTCTTTGCCCTTCTCCGATCTTCATGACTTTGCATTTGGTGGGATTAAATTCGAGAAGCTAGTTGCTAGACCAGATGTTAAGCTTGTCCAGGTCTCTTTGAAGTCCTGCTTGGTCCTCATCCGATGTGATTCTCCTCATTAATTTCACATCATCTGCGAACAGAGACACATCTGAGTCTATCCCATCCGTCATGTCATTCACATATAACAAGAATAGCACTGGTCCTAGGACTGACCCCAGCGGTACACCGCTCGTCACAGGCGCCCACTGTGATACCTCATCACGCACCATGACCCGTTGTTGCCTCCCTGTGAGGTATTCCCTGATCTATTCCAGTGCCCTTCCTATTATACACGCTTGTTCTTCCAACTTCTTTACTAATCTCATATGAGGAACTGTGTCGAAGGCCTTCCTGCAGTCCAGGAAAATGCAATAAACCCACCCTTCTCTTTCTTGCCTTACCTCTGTTACTTTATCATAGAACTCCAGGAGGTTTGTTACACATGATTTGCCTTCCCTGAATCCGTGCTGTCTGGCGTTGATTATCCTGTTCTGCTCCAGATGCTCCACCATTCTTTTCCTGATGATTTTCTCTAAGACTTTGCACACTATACACGTAAGTGACACTGGTCTATAGTTTAATGCCTCTTTTCTGTCTTCTTTTTTAAAGATGGGGACTACGTTGGCCTACTGGGCCTACGCTGCCCATTTTCAAGGGATGTGTTGAATATTATGGTAAGTGGCACACTCAGTACCTCAGCTCCTTCCCGAAGAACCCACGGGGAGATATTGTCCGGACCCATCGCCTTTGAGGTATCAAGGTCAATGAGTAACTGCTTCACCTCCTCCTCAGTTGTGTGTATGCCCTCTAGCACTTGATACATCCCTTGTTGGTGATGCACCCCATCCTGTCTACCCAGCTGCCTTCCTGCCTCCACTGTGAATACTTCCCTAAACCGCAAGTTGAGCTCCTCACATACCTCTTGATAGTTACTTGTGAGTTCCCCATCTTCTCTCCTCAGCCTTATCACTTGGTCCTTGACTGTTGTCTTCCTTCTGATGTGACTGTACATCAGTTTCGGGCCAGACTTGACTTTCGATGCTATGTCATTTTCGTACTGTTTCTGGGCCTCCCTCCATACCTGTGCATACTCGTTTCTTGCTCTTCGACTAATCTCTTGTTTACTTGTGTTCTTTGCCTTCTGTATCTTTTCCATTCTCTGACACTCTGAGTCTTCGCCTCCCTGCACCTTTGGGTAAACCAGGGGCTCTTTCTGGCCTTCCCATTTAATCTTTTTCCTTTGGGTATAAACCGTTCCTCTGCCTCCTTGCACTTTGTCGCTATGTATTCCATCATTTCATTTACTGACTGTCCTTCCATTTTCCTTTCCCACTGAACCTCCTGCAGGAAATTCCTCATACCCGTGTAGTCCCCTCTTTTATAGTCTGGTTTATCTCTTTCAGTACCCTTTTCCCTCTCCACCTGTAGCTCTACAATGTACTCAAAGCTCATCACCATATGGTCGCTGGCTCCCAGGGGGCTCTCGTGTGTTATGTTCTCAATATCTGAGCTGTTCAGGGTGAATTCAAGGTCCAGTCTTGCTGGTTCGTCCTCTCCTCTCACTCTGGTCGTGTCCCTGACATGTTGGTGCATCAGGTTTTCCAGAACCACGTCCATCATCTTGGCTCTCCAAGTTTCTGGACCCCCACGTGGTTCTTGGTTCTCCCAGTCGATCTCCCTGTGGTTGAAATCGCCCATGACCAGTAACTTCGCTCTGCTCATGTGCGTTTTTCTTGCCACCTCCGCCAGAGTGTCCACCATTGCTCTGTTGTTCTCTGTGTGTGTGTCTCTGTGTGTCTCTGTGTGTCTCTGTGTGTCTCTGTGTGTGTCTCGTTGTCTCTGTCTGTGTGTGTCTCTCTCTTTCTCTCTCTTTCTCTCTCTGTGTGTCTCTGTTTCTCTCTGTGTGTCTGTGTGTGTGTCTCGGTATCTCTGTCTGTGTGTGTGTGTGTATTTCTCTCTGTGTGTCTCTGTGTCTCTTTGTGTGTCTCTCTGTGTCTCTCTCTGTGTCTCTTTGTGTGTGTCTCTCTGTGTGTGTCTCGGTATCTCTGTCTGTGTGTGTGTGTCTCTGTGTCACTCTCTGTGTCTCTCTGTGTGTGTCTCGGTGTTTCTGTCTGTGTGTGTCTCTTTCTGTGTGTGTGTGTGTCTCTGTGTCTCTCTGTGTTTCTCTGTGTCTGTGTGTGTCTCTGTGTGTCTCTCTGTGTCTCTGTATCTGTGTGTGTATGTCTCTTTCTCTTTGTGTGTGTCTGTGTCTCTCTGTGTGTGTATCTTTCTCTGTGTGTGTATCTTTCTCTGTGTGTGTCTCTTTCTCTATGTGTGTCTCTCTCGGTGTGTCCTTGTGTCTCTTTCTGTGTGTGTGTGTGTGTGTCTTTCTCTGTGTGTGTCTCCTTCTCTGTGTGTGTCTCTCTTTCTCTCTGCGTGTGTCTCTGTCTCTCTCTCTGTGTCTCTGTACCTGTGTGTATGTGTTTCTGTTTCTCTGTCTCTCTGTGCCTCTGTGTGTGTCTCTGTCTCTCTTTGTGTCTGTGTATCGGTGTGTGTGTCTATCTCTCTGTCTCCATGTGTGTCTTTATGTTTCTATGTGTGTCTGTATCTGTGTGTATGTGTGTCTCTGTGTATGTCTGTATATGTGTGTACTCACCTAATTGTGGTTGCAGGGGTCGAGACTCAGTTGTGTGTCTATGTGTTTCTGTGTCTCTCAGCGTGTCTCTGTGTCTCACTATCTCTCTCATCTCGTCAAAGACAAACAAGGCGCTGGTAACACTATAATCCAGGGCTTCAGGCGAACACAGACCTCAGCAACACATTGTTTGTGTTGTGGCGTCGTCAAACACACGCCCTTGCTACCCTACAACACACTTCGCTTAATAACCCCACCCAGGGACCCTAATAACCGAATCCGCTATCATAGAAAGCTAGAAGGAAAGCCACTGGAGAAACGTTCAGAGTGAAACGTGTCCCAAACAACCGGAATTTCCACCACAGGTGGATTATCCGAACTGCCAGACCATATATCAAGGGGGAGCAAGGGAAAGGGACCCTTTCGTGTCAGGTGTTAAGGGCTATTTAGAGTCATCCAGGTTGACTGCTTGTTAAGGATGCATCGCCCTTATTGTTTCTGGACGGAAGGGTGGGATTGGTGTGGCCGGCCCAGGAGCCACGTCCATTCCCATCTGTAGGAAAGAATTGGTTTATTGTGAGATGTGGTATACCCGGGTGGGCCAGCCAGCCAGCCTGCCAGCCAGTCAGCCAGTCAGCCAGCCAGCCAGCCAGCCAGCCTCCCAGCCAGCCTCCCAGCCAGCCAGCCTGCCAGCCAGTCAGCCAGTCAGTCTGCCAGCCAGTCAGCCAGCCAGCCTGCCAGCCAGTCAGCCAGTCAGCCAGCCAGCCAGCCTCCCAGCCAGCCTCCCAGCCAGCCAGCCTGCCAGCCAGTCAGCCAGTCAGCCAGCCAGCCAGCCTACCAGCCAGCCAGTCAGCCAGTCAGCCAGTCAGCCAGCCAGCCAGTCAGCCAGTCAGCCTACCAGCCAGCCTCCCAGCCAGCCAGTCTGCCAGTCTTCCAGCCAGCCTGCCAGCCAGCCAGCCAGCCTGCCAGCCAGCCTGCCAGCCAGCCAGTCTGCCAGCCTTCCATCCAGCCTGCCAGCCAGCCAGCCAGCCTGCCAGCCAGCCTGCCAGCCAGCCAGGCAACCAGCCAGCCAGCCAGCCTGCCAGCCAGTCAGCCATCCAGGTAGTCAGCCAGCCAGATAGCCAGCCAGCAGGTAGCCAGCCTACCAGCCAGCCAGCCTGCCAGCCAGCCTGCCAGCCAGCCAGTCTGCCAGCCTGCCAGCCAGCCAGTCTGCCAGCCTTCCAGCCAGCCTGCCAGCCAGCCAGCCAGCCAGCCTGCCTGCCAGCTTGCCAGCCAGCCAGGCAACCAGCCAGCCAGCCAGCCTGCCAGCCAGTCAGCCATCCAGGTAGTCAGCCAGCCAGCCAACCAGCCAGCCAACCAGCCAGCCAGCCAGCAGGTAGTCAGCCAGCCAGCCAGTATGTAGTTGAAATTGACGACTACCACATTAGAGTGAAAGAGAGAGATGGGGTGATATATCTCTCTCTGTCTCTCTCTCTCTGTGAGACTCCCTCTCTGTGAGTCTCCCTCTCTGTGAGACTCCCTCTCTGTGTATGTGTGCGTCTCTCTGTCTTTGTATGTGTCTGTCTGTCTCTCACTCCCCTCTCTCTCTCAATTATCTCACTCCTCGCTCACATCAACATAGAGCTAGCTCACACCATCACGTCATCTATCGTCACAATAGACCACAAGCTACTGTACATTATCAAGTCAGATCAACCATGTGGTTGATCCCATTCAATTCCTGGTTGAAAATCCTCTTGTGTATTGTCGTTGACACTGTCCTGTTTGCTGGGAATGTTCCTGTTTGCTGGGAATGTTCCTGTTTGCTGGGAATGTTCCTGTTTGCTGGGAATGTTCGTGTTTGCTGGGAATGTTCGTGTTTGCTGGGAATGTTCCTGTTTGCTGGGAATGTTCCTGTTTGCTGGGAATGTTCCTGTTTGCTGGGAATGTTCCTGTTTGCTGGTAATGTTCCTGTTTGCTAGGAATGTTCCTGTTTGCTGGGAATGTTCCTGTTTGCTGGGAATGTTCCTGTTTGCTGAAAATGTTCCTGTTTGCTGGGAATGTTCCTGTTTGCTGGGAATGTTCCTGTTTGCTGGGAATGTTCCTGTTTGCTGGGAATGTTCCTGTTTGCTGGGAATGTTCCTGTTTGCTGGGAATGTTCCTGTTTGCTGGGAATCTTCCTGTTTGCTGGGAATGTTCCTGTTTGCTGGGAATCTTCCTGTTTGCTGGAAATGTTCCTGTTTGCTGGGAATGTTCCTGTTTGATGGGAATGTTCCTGTTTGCTGGGAATGTTCCTGTTTGCTGGGAATGTTCCTGTTTGCTGGGAATGTTCCTGTTCGGTTGGAATATTTCTGTTTGCTGGGAATGTTCCTGTTTGCTGGGAATATTCATGTTTGATGGGAATATTCCGTTTGCTGGGAATATTTACTTTTGGTGGGAATATTCCTGTTTGCTGGGAATATTTACGTTTGGAGGGAATATTCCTGTTTGGAATATTCCTGTTTGGTGGGAATATTCTAGATCCTATTTTTTTATTTATTCTAAATATTTGGCTTCAAAACGTAGATGGCAACTCACAACTGAAGGTTCCGGGATCGATCCTGGGGGCGAGTGAGAGCAGATAGGAATATCATCTTATGCCTGCTGTCACTGTTCACCTAGCAGTAAGTAGGTACCTGGGTGTTAGTCAACTTACACCTGCTGTCACTGTTCACTGTCCATAATACACACACACACGTCAGGCCCATACTGGAGTATGCAGCACCAGTTTGGAACCCACACCTGGTCAAGCACGTCAAAAAATTAGTGCAAAGGTTTGCAACAAGACTAGTCCCAGAGCTAAGGGGTATGTGCTACGAGGAGAGGTTAACGGAAATCAACCTGACGACACTGGAAAACAGGAGAGATAGGGGGGATATGATAACGACATATAAGATACTGAGAGGACTCGACAATGTGGACAGAGACAGGATGTTCCAGAGATGTGACACAGAAGCAAGGGGACACAGCAACAAGGGGACACAGCAACAAGGGGACACAGCAACAAGGGGACACAGCAACAAGGGGACACAGCAACAAGGGGACACAGCAACAAGGTGACACAGCAACAAGAGGACACAGCAATAAGGGGACACAGCAACAAGAGGACACAGCAACAAGGGGACACAGCAACAAGGTGACACAGCAACAAGAAGACACAGCAACAAGGGGACACAGCAACAAGGTGACACAGCAACAAGAGGACACAGCAACAAGGGGACACAGCAACAAGGTGACACAGCAACAAGAAGGACACAGCAAAAGGGACACAGCAACAAGGAAGGACACAGCAACAAGGGATACACAGCAACAAGGGACACATCAACAATGGAACACAGCAAAAGAGGACACAGCAACAAGGGGACACATGCAACAAGGGAACACAGCAACAAGGTGACACAGCAACAAGAGGACACAGCAACAAGGGACACAGCACAAGGCACAAAGGGACACAGTAACAAGGAACAGCAACAAGGGACACAGCAACAAGGGACACAGCAACAAGAGGACACAGAACAAGGGACACAGCAACAAGGTGACACAGCACAAGGGGACACAGCAAAGGGACACAGCAACAAGGTGACACAGCAACAAGGGGACACAGCAAGGCAAGAGGGACACAGCAACAAGGGGACACAGCAATAGGGACACAGCAACAAGGGACACAGCAACAGGGACACAGCAAAGAGGACACAGCAACAAGGGGAAACAACAGGACCAGCAACAAGGGACACAGCAAAAGGGACACAGCAACAAGGGACACAGCAACAAGGGACACAGCAACAAGGGACACAGCAACAAGGTGACACAGCAAAAGGGGACACAGCAACAAGGGACACAGCAACAAGGGACACAGCAACAAGGGACACAGCAACAAGGGCACAGCAATAGGACACAGCACAAGGTGACACAGCAACAGGACACAGAACAGGGACACAGCAACAAGGTGACACAGCAACAAGGGGACACAGCAACAAGGGACACAGCAACAAGAGACACAGCAACAAGGGACACAGCAACAAGGTGACACAGCAACAAGGGACACAGACAATGGGACACAGCAACAAGAGGACACAGCAACATAGGGGACACAGCAACAAGGGACACAGCAACAAGGGGACACACAAAGGGCACAACAAGTGAAGACCAGAAGTCAAAGGGACTTTAGAGACTTAGGTGACACAGCATGTCAGGAAGGAAAGCGAATTAGTGAGGACAGGAAAGGAGGGCCAAGGAAGTGGACGACCGCAACCAAAAAGGTAGAGTCACACCTGGAATCACCTCAGAATCGATGAAGCCACACAGATTGCGCCTGTTATCTGACTCTGTCCCCTCATACCAGAACGCCTGACTGTCTCCCCTTCTCCTCATTCCACAAATCTGAGCACAACACTGCCATCCATCTATACTAACTCCCTCACTAATTCTCTCTCCTCATCTCCCTTCCACTTATACTCCTACTTTCTCTCCATCTCCACTACAAATCATTTCTACTCCTATAATATTTTCCATATATATATATATATTATATATATATATATATATATATATATATATATATATATATATATATATATTGTTAGAGGGTAAATCCCCTCATGATGTGGTAGTGTATTAGATTAGGTTAAGGGGGTAATTAGTGAGGTTAATTACGTGGTGAGAAGCCTTGTACCCGACTTATACCTGTTCTGTGGCTCATTAAGACAGATTAGGTCATGTCTTAGCGGCTTCTGTGTGTGTGTGTGTATGTATGTATGTATATGTGTGTGTGTGTGTATGTATGTATGTATGTGTGTGTGTGTATGTATATATGTGTGTGTGTGTGTGTACACATGCCTCCACACACAATCACAACCATTTCTACCCTAGGGACTGAGTGGGAGTCGAACCGTAGTGCCCTACAAAAAAAACTCTCTCTTCTTCTCTCGTCTTCCCAGACTCTCACTCCATCTCTACCCTCCATCTCTACCCTCCATCCCCCTTCCATCTCTACCTTCCATCTACATCGTAGATGACACAGATGGACAATTCCATCCAGCTAATTGGTCGTCACTTGACTCAAGGTTGCTAAACGTGTTACGTTAGATTTGCGTAATTACGTTGAGGAGAGAGTGAGTGTCGGTTCGTAGCGCAATCATAGTGTGGGTAATGTGGTTATGGTGAGGAGGGAAGGTGGGAGGAAGGTGGGAGGAAGGTGGGAGGGAAGGTGGGAGGAAGGTGGGAGGAAGGTGAGGAGGGAAGGTGGGAGGGAAGGTGGGAGGGAAGGGAGGTGGGAGGGAAGGTGGGAGGGAAGGTGGGAAGGGAAGGTAGGAGGGGGGAAGGTGGGAGGAAGGTGGAGGGAAGGTGGGAGGGAAGGTGGGAGGGAAGGTGGGAGGGAAGGTGGGGAAGGTGGGAGGGAAGGTGGAGGGAAGGTGGGAGGGAAGGTGGGAGGGAAGGTGGGGGAAGGAGAAGGTGGGAGGGAAGGTGGAGGAAGGTGGGAGGGAAGGTGGGAGGGAAGGTGGAGGGAAGGTGGGAGGAAGGTCGAGGAAGGTGGGAGGAAGGTGGGAGGGAAGGTGGGAGGGAAGGTGGAGGGAAGGTGGGAGGGAAGGTGGGAGGGAAGGTGGAGGAAGGTGGAGGAAGGTGGGAGGGAAGGTGGGAGGGAAGGTGGAAGGGAAGGTGGGAGGGAAGGTGGAAGGGAGGGTGGGAGGGAAGGTAGAAGGGAAGGTGGGAGGGAAGGTGGGAGGCAAGGTGGGAGGGAAGGTGGGAGGGAAGGTGGAAGGGAAGGTGGAAGGAAGGTGGGAGGGAAGGTGGGAGGGAAGGTGGGAGGGAAGGTGGGAGGGAAGGTGGAGGGAAAGTGGAAGGAAGGTGGAAGGGAAGGTGGGAGGGTAGGTGGGAGGGAAGGTGGGAGGGCGTGTGGGAGTTAAGGTTGGAGGGAAGGTGGGAGGGAAGGTGGAGGGAAGGTGGAGGAAGTGGGAGGGAAGGTGGGAGGGAAGGTGGGAGGGAAGGTGGGAGGGAAGGTGGGAGGGCGTGTGGGAGTTAAGGTTGGAGGGAAGGTGGGAGGAAGGTGGGAGGGAAGGTGGGAGGGAAGGTGGGAGGGAAGGTGGAAGGAAGGTGGAAGGAAGGAAGGTGGGAGGGAAGGTGGGAGGGAAGGTGGGAGGGAAGGTGGGAGGGAAGGTGGGAGGAAGGTGGAGGGAAAGTGGAAGGGAAGGTGGAGGGAAGGTGGGAGGGAAGGTGGGAGGAAGGTGGGAGGAAGGTGGGAGGGAAGGTGGGAGGAAGGTGGGAGGGAAGGTGGGAGGGCGTGTGGGAGTTAAGGTTGGAGGGAAGGTGGGAGGAAGGTGGGAGGGAAGGTGGGAGGGAAGGTGGGAGGGAAGGTGGGAGGGCGTGTGGAGTTAAGGTTGGAGGGAAGGTGGGAGGGAAGGTGGGAGGGAAGGTGGGAGGAAGTTGGGAGGGAAGGTGGGAGGAAGGTGGGAGGGAAGGTGGGAGGGAATGTGGAAGGGAAGGTGGGAGGGAAGATGGGAGGGAAGGTGGGAGGGAAGGTGGGAGGGAAGGTGGGAGGGAAGGTGGGAGGGAAGGTGGAATTGAAGGTGGGAGGGAAGGTGGGAGGGAAGGTGGGAGGGAAGGTGGGAGGGATGGTGGGAGGGAAGGTGGGAGGGAAGGTGGGAGGGAAGGTGGGAGGGAAGGTGGGAGAGAAGGTGGGAGGGAAGGTGGGAGGGATGGTGGGAGGGAAGGTGGGAGGGAAGGTGGGAAGGAAGGTGGGAGGAAGGTGGGAGGGAAGGTGGGAGGGAAGGTGGGAGGGAAGGTGGGAGGGATGGTGGGAGGAAGGTGGGAGGGAAGGTGGGAGGGAAGGTGGGAGGGAAGGCGGAGGGCGGGTGTTAGGGAAGGTGGGAGGGAATGTGGGAGAGAGTGAAGGAGGGAGGGAAGGAAGGAGGGAGGGAGGGAGGGAAGGTGGGAGGGAAGGAGGGAGGGAGGGAGGGAGGGAAGGAAGGTAGGAGGGTAGGACCAGGGAGGAGCAACTTCATCCTTAGAAAGGAGTGAGGTGTGCGTGTGTGTAGTCACCTATTTGAGGTTGTAGGGGTCGATTCACAGCTCCTGGCCCCGCCTCTTCGCTGGTCACTACTAAGTCCACTCTCTCCTGCTTCATGAGGTTTATCATACCTCTTCTTAAAGTTATGTATGGATCCTGCCTACACTACATCACTCTCCAGACTATTCCACTTCCTGACTACTCTATGGCTGAAAAAATACTTCCTAACATCCCCGTGGCTCATCTGAGTTTTCAACTTCCAGTTGTAACCCCTTGTTGCTGTGACCCCTTGTTGCTATGACCCCTTGTTGCTGTGACCCCTTGTTGCTGTGACCGCTTGTTGCTGTGTCCCCTTGTTGCTGTGTCACATCTCTGGAACATCCTGTCTCTGTCCACCAAGTCAATTCCTTTCAGTATTTTATATGTCGTTATCATGTCCCCCCTATCTCTCCTGTCCTCCAGTGTCGTCAGGTTAATTTTCCTTAACCTCTCCTCGTAGGACATACCCCTTAGCTCTGGGACTAGTCTTGTTGCAAACCTTTGCACTTTCTCGAGTTTCTTGACGTGCTTGACCAGGTGTGGATTCCAAACTGGTGCTGCATACTCCAGTATGGGCCTGACGTATATGGTGTACAGAGTCTTGAACGATTCCTTACTGAGGTATCGGAACGCTATTCTTAAGTTTGCCAGGAGCCCGTATGCTGCAGCAGTTATCTGGTTGATGTGTGCCTCAGGAGATGTGCTCGGTATTATACTCATCCCAAGATCCTTTTACTTGAGTGAAGTTTGCAGTCTTTGGTCCCCTAGACTGTACTTTGTCTGTGGTCTTCTTTGACCTTCCCCGATCTTCATGACTTAGCACTTGGTTGGGTTAAACTCCAGGAGCCAGTTGCTGGACCAGGCTTACAGCCTGTCCAGATAACTTTCTAGTCCTGCCTGATCCTCATCTACTTGAATTCTCCTCATTATCTTCACATCGTCTGCAAACAGGGACACCCCTGAATATATCCCTTCCGTCATGTCATTCACATATACTAGAAACAGCACCTGTCCTAGGACTGACCCTTGTGGAACCCCACTCGTCACAGGCGCCCACTCTGACGCCTCGTCACGTACCATAACTCATTGTTTCCTTCCTGTTGTTCCTATAACTTTTGCACTAATCTGTTGTGAGGAACTATGTCGAAAGCCTTCTTACAGTCCAAGAAAATGCAATCTACCCACCCCTCTCTTGTCTTACTGCTTTCACCTTGTGGTAAAACTCCAGTAGGTTTGTGATACAGGATTTTGCTTCCCTGAAACCGTGTTGGTTATCGTGTATAAGTTCATTCCTTTCTAGATGATCCACAAGTATTTTTTTGATAATCTTCTCCATGACTTTACATACTATAGACGTCAGTGACACTGGTCTGTAGTTAAATGCTGTCTGTCTGTCTGTCTCCTTTCTTAAGGATTGGGACTACTCATGTTGTCTTCTACACCTCAGGTAGTCGCCCTCTTTTGATAATTGTGCTGAAGATTGTTGTTAGTGGCATACACAGTGCCTCTGCTCCCTCTCTAAGGACCCACGGAGAGATGTTGTCTGGTCTCACCACCTTTGAGGTATCTAGTTCACTTAGCAGCCTCTTCACCTCCTTCTCGGTTGTATGTGTAGTGTGTCCAGCACTAGCTGGTGCACACTTCCATCCTGGTTTGCTGGAGTCCTGTCTGTCTCCACTGAAATACTTCCTTAAATCTCATGCTGAGCTCTTCACATAAGTATTGGTAATTTCTTGTGATTTTCCTTCATTTCTTCCTCAGTGTGATTTCCTGGTCCTTGACTATTGTCTTCCTCCTGATGTGGTTGTACAACAGCTTTGGGTCAGATTTGGTTTTCGCTGCTATGTCATTCTCATATTGTCGCTGGGCCTCCCTCCTTATCTATGCATATTTCTTTCCGGCTCTTCGACTAATCTCCTTATTTTCCTGGATCCTTTGTTTCCTATACTTCTTCCATTCTCTATCTCACTTAGTTTTGGCCTCTCTGTACCTTTGGGTGAACCAAGGGCTCGTTGTGGCCTTCCCATTGTTTCTGTTGCCCTAGGGTACGAACCCCTCCTCTACCTCCTTGCTTTTATAGTCACGTATTCCATCATTTCATATACTGTTTTTCCCAACAATTCTCTTCACACAGGAAATTCCTCATACCTGTGTAGTCCCCCCTTTTGTAGTTTGGCTTCTCCCATCCTACACTTGCTACTTCCCTATCCACTTGTAACTCTGCTATGTATTCGAAGCTCTGGACCACTTTATCACTGGCTCTGAGGGGTCTTTCATATGTGATGTTCTCAATGTCTGAACTACTCAAGGTGAATATGAGGTCCAGTCTTGCAGGTTCATCCTCTCCTCTCTCTCTGGTAGTGTCCCTAACATGTTGATGCGTGTGTGTGTGTGTTCTTCAAGACTCTATAGGGGAATAGATAGCTAGATAGATAGATATAGATAGAAATCTAGATGATAGACTTGTAGATAGATTGGTTAGATAGATAGATATACAAAATGCAGATAGACGAGAGAGAGAGAGAGAGAGAGAGAGAGAGAGAGAGAGAGAGAGAGAGAGAGAGAGAGAGAGAGAGAGAGAGAAAGAGAGAGAGAGAGAGAGAGAGAGAGAGAGAGAGAAAGAGAGAGAGAGAGAAAGAGAGAGAATTTATCACTTCTGTGATAAAGTAAAAGATCAGAGTGAGGCAACATTTTCCTCTATTTCCTGGCCCCTGCGGTTGGAAGGGAGGTAGCCAGGTTTGATCCGAAGAAAGAGGGGGTGGAAATGTGTCACCGAGTCTACAAAGTTTCGACGTCGAGACAATTCGACACCTCGCAAGCACCTGAAGACGGTTCTGGGACAAATTGAAAGGTCTAGAGATGTTATGTATGTGTATATGAATATTCTCAAGCCTCGTGATCCAACTAGATACCCCTTCCCTTATCTCCCTTTTCCCTCATCTCCCCTTCCCCTCATCTCCCCTTCCCCTTACCTCCCCTTCTCTTCATCTCCCCTTCCCCTTATCTACCCTTCCCCTCATCTCCCTTCTCATTCCCCCTTATTCATTTCCCCCTCCCTCTCACCCCACTCATCTCCCACTCGTCTACTCTCCCCTATCATCTTCTCTCCTTCCCCTCCCTCATCTCCCCTCACGTCAGCAGATATGAGCAGTCATAGTGATATGAAAGCCATGTCTTACCCTTGAATTACGGAAGACCACGTATAAAGACCCGTAGAGTAGTGAGACTTTCTCAGATTAATACCTGAGAGAGAGTGAGCGAGTGAGAGAGAGAGACCGTCTTAAGAGAGAGAGAGAGAGAGAGAGAGAGAGAGAGAGAGAGAGACCGTCTTAACTGGTCTGGGATTTGCTAAATCAGGTTGGGTCTCTTGAAAGACCCTGAAAGACGTTGTAAAACCTTGGAAGACCTTAACAGATCTGGGAAGACCTTGGCAGACCTTGGAAAACCTTGGGAGATATTCCAGTCTGGTCTGTGGTCTTCCAGAGCAGACTGGATCCCTCGTAAGACTTCTGGGGACCTTCCAGTCTGGTCTGTGGTCTTAGAGAACAGACGGAGTCAGTTGGAAGACCTGTGGGGACCTTCCAGTCTGGTCTGTGGTCTTACAGAGAGCAGACTGAGTTCCTTGGAAGACCTCTGGGGACCTTCCAGTCTGGTCTGTGGTCTTAGAGAACAGACTGAGTCAGTTGGGAGACCTCTGGGGACTTCCAGTCTGGTCTGTGGTCTTCCAGAGCACACTGGATCTCTTGGAAGACCTCTGGGGACCTTCCAGTCTGGTCTGTGGTCTTAGAGAACAGACTGAGTCAGTTGGAAGACCTCTGGGGACTTCCAGTCTGGTCTGTGGTCTTCCAGAGCAGACTGGATCCCTTGGAAGACCTCTGGGGAACTTCCATTCTGGTCTATGGTCTTTTAGACCAGACTGAGTCTCAGAAATACCCTTGAAGACCCTCCCTCCCTCCCTCCTTCCCTCCCTCCCTCCCCTCCATTTCCTCCCTCCTTCCCCTCAGACATTTAAATTAAAAATCAACATTTCTGTCTCTTAGAAACGAGATCTAAGGGGAAACATAGATGGTAGGGGATGGAGGAGGGGAGGAGGAGGGGAGAAGGAGGAGGGGAAGGAGGAGGAGGAGGGGGAGGAGGGATGGAGGATAGGAAGGGGAGAGAAGGAGTATGTGAGGAGGAGAAGAGATGGAAATAGACGGTTTAAGGATTTACAAAGAGGATGGATAGGTAGATAGTACGGGATGGATAGTCAACTTGTACACTACTACCACTACTACTACAACTACTACTACTACTACTACTACTACTACTACTACTGCTACTACACTACTACTACTACTACTACTGCTACTACTACTACTACTACACTCACTACACTACTACTACTACTACTACTGCTACTACTCTACTGCTACTACTACTACTGCTACTACTCTACTACTCTACTCTACTACTACTACTACTGCTCTACTACTACTACTGCTGCTGCTGCTGCTGCTGCTGCTGCTGCTACTGCTGCTGCTCTGCTGCTGCTGCTGCTGTCTACTGCTCTGCTCTGCTGCTCTGCTGCTCTGCTCTGCTACTCTACTGCTACTGCTGCTACTGCTGCTGCTGCTGCTGCTGCTGCTCTGCTAGCTGCTCTGCTGACTGCTGCTGCTGCTACTGCTGCTGCTACTCTGACTGCTAGCCTGCTACTCTCTACTACTGCTACTGCTTTCTGACTGCTGCTGCTCTGCTACTCTGCTGCTAGCTACTGCTGCTGCTGCTGACTGCTGCTGCTACTACTGCTGCTGCTACTACTGCTGCTGCTGCTACTGCTGCTGCTGCTACTGCTGCTGCTGCTGACTGCTACTGCTGCTGCTGCTGCTACTGCTGCTGCTGCTACTGCTGCTGCTGCTGCTGCTGCTGCTGCTGCTGCTGCTGCTGCTGCTGCTACTGCTGCTGCTGCTACTGCTGCTACTGCTACTGCTACTGCTGCTACTGCTGCTACTGCTGCTGCTACTGCTACTGCTGCTGCTACTGCTACTGCTACTGCTGCTGCTACTCTAGCTGCTGCTGCTGCTGACTACTGCAGCTACTGCTGCTACTACTGCTCTAGCTGCTGCTGCTCAGCTGCTGCTACTGCTGCTGCTATGCTGCTGACTACTCTGCTGCTACTGCTGCAGCTGCTGCTGCTGCTACTAACTACTGCTGCTACTGTACTGCTGACACACTACTGCTACTACTACTGCTACTACTACTACTCTACTACTACTGCTGCTGACTGCTCTGCTGCTTTCTGCTGCTGCTCTGCTGCTACTCCTCTCTGCTCTACTGCTGCTGCTGCTCTATACTGCTGCTGCTACTGCCACTGCTGCTGCTGCTACTGCTGCTCTCTCTGCTGCTCTTTCTACTGCTACTGCTCTACTACTCACTGCTACTGCTGCTGCTGCTCTCTCTACTACTGCTGCTGCTGCTGCTACTGCTACTGCTACTACTACTGCTCTCTACTTGCTGCTACTGCTGCTGCTGCTACTAGCTCTCTACTACTACTACTACTACATTACTCTACTACTACTGCTACTGCTACTGCTACTGCTACTACTGCTACTGCTACTACTGCTACTACCTCAGCACTCAGACTATCTCCGACTACCCTCCCGTGCTTCGTACTGCTAATAGTATACTATCCAGTCTAGTCCATCAAGACTGCTGGACTACTGCTATCTCATCATACTACTAGACTACTTTCCTCACTACACTCCCACCCCACTACTCTACACTGTACTAAAAGCCCACTTCCTGCCAGACTCCCTCAGTGCATCTACATGTTAAAAAGTATAGCCTCGTCTTCAAACTTTCGTGGATTCTAGACTTGCTAGCCAGTCCTCGACGGACTGAACCTTCAAACACGTCCTCAATTTTACAGGATAAGAATTCACTTCCTTGCTTCTAAAGCCTAGTTATACAACCCCAAATTTTCACAAGTCCTCGTTCTTCAACTTGCTTTCTAGGCTCCTCTCCACCTCCACCCCCCATACAAATGGGTCACACACACTCTCTCAAAGGGAAATTATTTCCTGCTCCCTATCCCTTAAGCCTAACAACCCTCCTCCTCTATTCTCTCCCTCCCTCTTTCCCCCCTCCCTCCCTCCCTCCCTCCCATCCCTCCCTTTCCTCCCCAAACAACCCGCACCCCCTAAATCTTTTTGGATTCTTTCTCCCTCACTGAGATGAGCTCTCCCTCCAGGCTGACAGTCCCTCCGTTCTGCCTAGATGACAGTCTGGATCTTGGATTCTCTGGGGGGTGATGAGGCTGGTTACTGACACTTGATCCTTGGCTGACAGTCTGGCTGACAGTCTGGTTGACAGTCTGGCTGACAGTCTGGTTAATAGCCTGGTTGACAGTCTGGCTGACAGTCGTGTAGCTTGACAGTCTGCTGCGCTGACTGGTGATCTCATTGCCTTATTATATAACCGAAGAAATGATTGTGTCTCCTCTTCCTCCCCTCCTCCTCTTCCTCCCCTCCTTCCCTCCTCCTCTTCCTCCCCCTCCTCCTCCTCCTCTTCCTCCTCCTCCTCTTCCTCCCCCTCCTCTTCCTCCTCTTCCTCCTCCTCCACCAAGACACAGGTAAGACAGTGGATTACCTTCATCAGTGGAATTTGATTTTGACGTAAAGGATCATATTCCCTTGTGTCACCACCCCTTTACCCTTTAGATCCCCCTAGCTCTTTACCCTTAGATCCCCTAGCTCTTTACCCTTAGATCCCCTAGCTCTTTACCCCTTAGATCCCATAGCCCTTTACCTCTTAGATCCCCTAGTCATTTACCCCTTAGATCCCCTAGTTCTTTACCCCTTACATTCCCCCAAGTCCTTTACCTCTTAGATCCCCATAGTCTTTTTCTTAGATCCTCCTGTCTTGCCCTTAGATCCCTAGTCCTTTACTCTAGATCTCCCCAGTCTTTACCCTTTACATCCCTGTCTTTACCTGATCCCCTAGTTCTTTACCCCTTAGATTTCCCCTAGTCCTTTACCCCTTAGATCCTACCTAGTCCTTTGCCCCTTATATCCCGCCTAGTCATTTACCCTTAGATCCCCCTAGTCATTTACCCATTAGATCCCCCTAGTCTTTTACCTCTTAGATCCCCTAGTCCTTTACCCCTTAGGTCCCCCTAGTCCTTTACCTCTTAGATCCCCCTAGTCATTTACCTCTTAGAGCCTCCCTAGTCCTTTACCCCTTAGATTCAATCTAGTCCTTTACCCCTTAGATCCCCCTAGTCTTTCCCTTAGATCCCCTAGACCTTTACCCTTTTTCCTTTACACTCTTATTCTCCCCTGTTTTACTCTCCCCCTATCTCCCCTCACTCTCCCCTTAGTCCCCTCATTTCTCCCTCAGATCTCCCTCCTCTCCCTTTTCCCTCATCTCTCTCCCCTTTCACTCTCCCCTCCTCTCCCTCACTCTCCCTCATCTTTTACCTCATTCTCTCCTCACTCTCGTCTACTCTCCTCTCGTCCTCAACCTCTTTCCCTTATTCTTTCACCTCTTCTTTTCTACCCCCTTCCCCTCTATTATTATTCACTCATTCCCCTCAACTCCTTATCCCTTCCCCTCACACTAACTCCTTCCCCTACTCAATCCTTCTTCTCTCTACCTTCCCTCAACTCCTTATTATTTTCCCTTCCCCTCACACTAACTCCTTCCCCTCACACTAACACCTTCCCCTCACACTAACACCTTCCCCTCCACCTAACACCTTCCCCTCACTAACACCTTCCCCTCACTAACACCTTCCCTCACTAACACCTTCCCCTCACTAACACCTTCCCCTTACACTAACACCTTCCCTCTAACATTCCTCACTAACACCTTCCCTCCACTAACACCTTCCCCTCACACAACACCTTCCTCACCTAACACCTTCCCTCACTAACTTTACCTTCTTCACTAACCTCTCCACTAACACCTTCCCCTCACACTAACACTTTCCCTCATTCTTAACACCTTCCTCACCTAACACCTTCCCTCCCCTAACATTTCCCTCACTAACACCTTCCCTCATCTAACATTCCCTTCACACTAACACCTTCCCCTCACTAACACCTTCCCCTCCACACTAACACCTTCCCTCACTCTAACACCTTCCCTCACTCTAACACCTTCCCTCACTCTAACATTCCCTCACACTAACACCTTCCCTCACACTAACACCTTCCTCACCTACCATCCTCCACACTAACACCTTCCCTCTCACACTAACACCTTCCCCTACATCAACACCTTCCCCTCATCTACCTTCTTCCCTCACTACTACACCTTCCTCACCTAACTTCCTTCCCCTCACACTAACACCTTCCCCTCACACTAACACCTTCCCCTCACACTAACACCTTCCCCTCACACTAACACCTTCCCCTCACACTAACACCTTCCCCTCACACTAACACCTTCCCCTCACTAACACCTTCCCCTCACTAACTTCCTCACTCTAACACCTTCCTCACTAACACCTTCCCTCACTAACACCTTCACCCTCACCTAACCCCTTTCCCCTTCACACTAACACCTTCCCCTCACACTAACACCTTCCTCACCTAACACCTTCCCTCACACTAACACCTTCCTCACTAACACCTTCCCTACATCTCATCTAACACCTTCCCTCACACTAACACCTTCCCTCACCTAACACCTTCCCTCACTCTAACACCTTCCCCTCACACTTCTAACACCTTCCTCTCACCTAACACCTTCCCTCACACTAACACCTTCCCTCATACACTTCCTACACTACCTTCCCCTCACACTAACACCTTCACCTCCACTAACACTTTCCCTTCATTCACTAACACCTTCCCCTCACATCTAACATTTCCCTTCACACTAACACCTTCCCCTCACACCTAACACCTTCCCTCACCTAACACCTTTCTCTCACTCTAACACCTTCCCTCACTCCTATCACACTTCCTCTCACTCTAACACCTTCCCTCACACTAACACCTTCCCTCACACTAACACCTTCCCTCACACTAACACCTTCCCCTCACACTAACACCTTCCCTCACACTAACACCTTCCCTCACACTAACACCTTCCTCTCATCACCTAACACCTTCCCTCACCTAACACCTTCCCTCACTTCTCACTAACACCTTCCCTCACCTAACACCTTCCCCTCACACTAACACCTTCCCTCACACTAACACCTTCCCTCACCTAACTCCTTCCCTCACACTAACACCTTCCTCTATCTAACATCCTACCTAACACCTTCCTTCTACCTCTAACACCTTCCCTCACACTAACACCTTCCTCACCTAAACCTTCCTCACTAACACCTTCTCACACTAACACCTTCCCTCCCTAACACTCCACTAACACCTTCCCTCACTAACACTTCCCCTAACCCTTCTCACCAAAACCTTCCCCTCACCTAACACCTTCCCTCACTAACACCTTCCCCTCACACTAACACCTTCCTCTCACTAACACCTTCCCTCACCTAACACCTTCCCTCATACTAACACCTTCCCTCACACAACACCTTCCCTCACACTAACACCTTCCCTCACACTAACACCTTCCCTTTCCCCACTAACACCTTCCCTCACACTAACACCTTCCCCTCACTAACACCTTCCTCTCACTAACACCTTCCCCTCACACTAACACCTTCCTCTCCTCAACACCTTCCCTCACTAACTCCTCACTAACACCTTCCCCTACTAACACCTTCCCTCACTAACACCTTCCTTCACTACACCTTCCCCTCACCCTAACACCTTCCTCACCTAACACCTTCCCCTCACACAACACCTTCCCTCACCACCTCAACACTTCCTCACCTAACACCTTCCTCACTACACCTTCCCTCACACTAACACTTTCCCTCACTAACCCCCCTCTTCCCTCACACTAACACCTTCCTCACACTAACACCTTCCCTCACACTAACACCTTCCCTCACTAACACCTTCCCCTCACACTAACACCTTCCCTCCTCACCTAACACCTTCCTCACTCACCTTCCCTCCACTACCTTCCTCCTCACACTAACACCTTCCCCTCACACTAACACTTTTCCACAACACCTTCCCTCACCTAACCTTCCTCCACTAACACCTTCCTCACACTAACACCTTATCCCTCACATAACATTCCTCACTAACACCTTCCCCTCACACTAACACCTTCCTCTCACTCTAACACCTTCCCCTCACTCTAACACCTTCCTCTCACTCTAACACCTTCCCCTCACACTAACACCTTCCCCTCACACTAACACCTTCCCCTCACACTAACACCTTCCCCTCACACTAACACCTTCCTCTCACACTAACACCTTCCCCTCACACTAACACCTTCCTCTCATACTAACACCTTCCCCTCACACAAACACCTTCCCCTCATACTAACACCTTCCTCTCACACAAACACCTTCCCCTCACACTAACACCTTCCCCTCACACTAACACCTTCCCCTCACACTAACACCTTCCCCTCACACTAACACCTTCCTCTCACACAAACACCTTCCCCTCACACTAACACCTTCCCCTCACACTAACACCTTCCCCTCACACTAACACCTTCCCCTCACACTAACACCTTCCCCTCAGGTTCTTGAAGTGTCTTAGACGTAATTGAATCAGTCTTGACACATGTGGGAGGAAGAGGAGGAGGAAGAGGAGGAGGAAGAGGAGGAGGAAGAGGAGGAGGAAAGGAGGAGGAAGAGGAGGAGGAAGAGGAGGAGGAAGAGGAGGAGGAAGAGGAGGAGGAAGAGGAGGAGGAAAAGGAGGAGGAAGAGGAGGAGGAAGAGGAGGAGGGAGGAAAAGGAGGAGGTAGAGGAGGAGGAAGAGGAGGAGGAAGAGGAGGAGGAAGAGGAGGAGGAAGAGGAGGAGGAAGAGGAGGAGGAAGAGGAGGAGGAAGAGGAGGGGAGCCCTAATATGACTACCTCCTTCAGCCGGTCCATCATGGGACCTCACACCGCGGACCAACATGATCACTGGACCACGTACCAACATGGTTCATTGACCAGGTACGAAACTGGTCCATGGACCGGGTACGAACATGTTCTATGGACCAGGTGCCGACATGGGCCATGGACCAGGTACCAACTTGGTCCATGTATAATGAGCCACCATGGTTCTTTGACAACGGTCCACCACAGGCCATGGACCAGGGGCCATGGACCAGGGGCCATTAAACAGAGTCCCTGGATCAAGGACCATGGATCAGGAATAGTGGTCCGGAGACCATGGACCAGGAAGAATTCTGCAGGGACCATGGATTAGACCATGGATTAGGAAGAATGGTCCAGAGACCATGGACCAGGGACCATGGACTTTGGACCATGGACCATGGACCGGGGTTGTAAACAGCAGGTGGAGATCTAGGTGATGAGATATGATCAATATGAGTCAGGGTTTGCAAACATGATTGCTGGGACATGATATGCTGGACCACGTAGCTCGGACCACCACTCTCTGTTAAGTGGACCAGTGCTGATATTGATGGAGCAGGAGGAGGAGGAGGAGGAGAAGGAAGAGTAGGAGGAGGAGGAGAAGGATGAGGAGGAGGACACACATACAAAACATACACACACACATACACACAGGAGGCAGGATCCATACATAGCTTTAAGAAGAGGTATGATGAAGCTCATGGAGCAGTGAGAGAGTGTACCTAGTGGCGACCAGTGAAGAGGCGGCGGAGTCAGGAGCTGTGAACTGAACCCTGCAACCACAATTAGGTGAGTACAATTAGATAAGTGAGTACATACACACCCACACACACATGCATCAACATGTTAGGGACACTACCAGAGAGAGAGGAGAGGATGAACCAGCAAGACTGGACCTCATATTCACCTTGAGTAGTTCAAACATTGAGAACATCACATATGAAAGACCCCTCACAGCCAGTGATAAAGTGGTCCAGAGCTTTGAATACATAGCAGAGTTACAAGTGGATAGGGAAGCAGCAAGTGCAGGATGGGAGAAGCCAAACTACAAAAGGGGGGACTACACAGGTATGAGGAATTTCCTGTATGACGTACAGTGTGAAGAGAATTGTTGGGAAAAACAGTATATGAAATGATGGAATACGTGACTATAAAAGCAAGGAGGTAGAGGAGGGGTTCGTACCCTAGGGCAACAGAAACAATGGGAAGGCCACAACGAGCCCTTGGTTCACCCAAAGGTACAGAGAGGCCAAAACTAAGTGCGCTAGAGAATGGAAGAAGTATAGGAAACAAAGGATCCAGGAAAATAAGGAGATTAGTCGAACAGCCAGAAAGAAATATGCATAGATAAGGAGGGAGGCCCAGCGACAATATGAGAATGACATAGCAGCGAAAACCAAATCTGACCCAAAGCTGTTGTACAGCCACATCAGGAAGAAGACAATAGTCAAGGACCAGGTAATCACACTGAGGAAGAAAGGAAGGAAAATCACAAGAAATTACCAATACGTATGTGAAGAGCTCAGCATTAGATTTAAGGAAGTATTTCAGTGGAGACAGACAAGACTCCAGCAAACCAGGATGGAAGAGTGCACCAGCAAGTACTGGACACACTACACACACAACTGAGAAGGAGGTGAAGAGGCTGCTAAGTGAACTAGATACCTCAAAGGTGGTGAGACCAGACAACATCTCTCTGTGGGTCCTTAGAGAGGGAGCAGAGGCCCTGTGTATGCCACTAACAACAATCTTCAGCACAATTATCAAAAGAGGGCGACTACCTGAGGTGTAAAAGACAACATGAGTAGTCCCAATCCTTAAGAAAGGAGACAGACAGACAGCATTTAACTGACTTGTATAGTATGTAAAGTCATGGAGAAGATTATCAAAAAAAGACTTGTGGAGCATCTAGAAATGAATGAACTTATACACGATAACCAACACGGTTTCAGGGAAGCAAAATCCTGTATCACAAACCTACTGGAGTTTTACCACAAGGTGACAGCAGTAAGACAAGAGAGGGGTGGGTAGATTGCATTTTCTTGGACTGTAAGAAGGCTTTCGACATAGTTCCTCACAACAGATTAGTGAAAAAGCTATAGGAGCAACAGGAAGGAAACAATGAGTGATGGTACGTGACGAGGCGTCAGAGTGGGCGCCTGTGACGAGTGGGGTTCCACAAGGGTCAGTCCTAGGACCTGTACTGTTTTTGGTATATGTGAATGACATAACGGAATGGATAGATTCAGGGGTGTCCCTGTTTGCAGACGATGTGAAGCTAATGAGGAGAATTCAAGTAGATGAGGATCAGGCAGGACTAGAAAGTTATCTGGACAGGCTGCAAGCCTGGTCCAGCAACTGGCTCCTGGAGTTTAACCCCACCAAGTGCTAAGTCATGAAGATCCGGGAAGGTCAAAGAAGACCACAGACAGAGTATAGTCTAGGGGACCAAAGACTGCAAACTTCACTCAAGGAAAAAGATCTTGGGGTGAGTAAATTACCGAGCACATCTCCTGAGGCACACATCAACCAGATAACTGCTGCAGCATATGGGCTCCTGGCAAACTTAAGAATAGCGTTCCGATACCTCAGTAAGGAATCGTTCAAGACTCTGTACACCATATACGTCAGGCCCATACTAGAGTATGCAGCACCAGTTTGGAACCCACACCTGGTCAAGCACGTCAAGAAATTAAGGAAAGTGCTAACAAAACTAGTCCAGGACTAGCTCCAGGGAAGCTGGAGAATCGACCCCTGCAACCACAGACAGGCCAGCACACACACACACACACACACACACACACACACACACACACACACACACACACACACACACACACACACACACACACACAGACACACACCGATAGAGACAAACCAGACTTTAAAAGAGGAAACTACACGGGCATGAGGAATTTCCTGCAGGACATTCAGTGGGAAAGGGAAATGGAAGGACTGACAATAAATGAAATGATGGAATACGTAGGGGCAAAGTGCAAGGAGGCAGAGGAACGGTTTATACTCAGAGGCAAAGGTTTACCCAAAGGTGCAGGGAGGCAAAGACTCAGAGTATCAGAGAATGGAAATGGTACAGAAGGCAAAGAACCCAAGTAAACAAAGAGATTAGTAGAAGAGCTAGAAACGAGTATGCACAAGTACGGAGGGAGGCCCAGAAACAGTACGAAAATGACATAGCATCGAAAGTTAAGTCCGACCCAAACTGATGTTCAGTCACATCAGAAGGAAGACAACAGTCAAGGACCAGGTGATAAGGCTGAGGAGAGAAGATGGGGAACTCACAAGTAATGATCAAGAGGTATGTGAGGAGCTCAACTTGAGGTTTAAGGAAGTATTCACAGTGGAGGAAGGAAGGCAGCTGGGTAGACAGGATGGGGTGCGTCACCAACAAGGGATGTACCAAGTGCTAGAGGGCATACACACAACTGAGGAGGAAGTGAAGCAGTTACTCAGTGACCTCGATACCTCAAAGGCGATGGATCCGGACAACATCTCCCCGTGGGTTCTTCGGGAAGGAGCTGAGGTACTGAGTGTGCCACTTATCATAATATTCAACACATCCCTTGAAACTGGGCAGCTACCTGAGGTATGGAAGAAGGCCAACGTAGTCCCCATTTTTAAAAAAGGAGACAGAAAAGAGGCACTAAACTACAGACCGGTGTCACTTACATGTATAGTGTGCAAAGTCCTGGAGAAAATCATCAGGAAAAGAATGGTGGAACACCTTAGCGGAACAGGATAATCAACGCCAGACAGCACGGATTCCGGGAAGGCAAATCCTGTGTAACAAACCTCCTAGAGTTCTATGATAAAGTAACAGAGGTAAGGCAGGAGAGAGAAGGGTGGGTTGATTGCATTTTCCTGGACTGCAGGAAGGCCTTCGACACAGTTCCTCACATGAGATTAGTAAAGAAGCTGGAAGAACAAGCAGGTATAACAGGAAGGGCACTGGAATGGATCAGGGAATACCTCAAAGGGAGGCAACAACGGGTCATGGTGCGTGGTGAGGTATCACAGTGGGCGCCTGTGACGAGCGGTGTACCGCAGGGGTCAGTCCTAGGACCAGTGTTATTCCTGGTATATGTAAATGACATGACGGACGGGATAGACTCAGAAGTGTCTCTATTCGCGGTTGATGTGAAAATAATGAGGAGAATCACATCGAAGAGGACCAGGCAGGGCTGCAAACAGACCTGGACAAGATCGACATCTGGTCTAGCAGATGGCTTCTCGAATTCAATCCCTCCAAATGCAAAGTCATGAGGATCGGAGAAGGGCAAAGAAGACCGCTGACAGAGTACAAGCTGGGCGGACAAAGGCTACAAACCTCGGCAAAGGAGAAAGACCTTGGAGTGAGTATAACGCCAAGCACGTCTCCGGAGGCACCCATCAACCAGATAACTGCGGCAGCATATGGGCGTCTGGCAAACCTTAGATTAGCGTTCCGTTACCTTAACAAGGAATCGTTCAAGACACTGTATACCGTGTACGTCATTCCCATACTAGAATATGCAGCACCAGTCTGGAACCCACACCTGGTCAAGCACGTAAGGAAACTGGAGAAAGTGCAAAGGTTTGCGACAAGGTTAGTTCCACAACTCAGGGGTCTGTCTTATGAAGAAAGATTGAGGGAAATAGGACTAACAACACTGGAGGAAAGAAGGGTAAGAGGAGACATGATAACGACATACAAAATACTGCGGGGAATTGACAAGGTAGATAGTGACAGGTTGTTTCAGAGAGGGAACACAGAAACAAGGGGACACAACTGGAAGCTGAAGACTCAGATGAGTCAAAGGGATGTCAGGAAACATTTCTTCAGCCACAGAGTAGTCAGGAAGTGGAATGGACTAGAGAAAGATATAGTGGAGGCAGGAACCATACATAGTTTCAAGACAAGGTATGATAAAGCTCATGGAGCAGGGAGAGCATAGACCCATTAGCAGACAGCGAAGAGGCGTTGCCAGGAGCTGAGTCTCGACCCCTGCAAGCACAATTAGGTGAGTACACACATACACACACACCCACACACACACACACACACACAAAAGCGGTGGGACCGGACAACATTTCTCCGTGGGTCCTTAGAGAGGGAGCAGAGATGTTGTGTGTGCCACTAACACAAATCTTCAACACATCCATTGAAACTGGGCAACTACCTGAGGCGTGGAAGATGGCAAATGTAGTCCCAATTTTTAAGAAAGGAGACAGACACGAGGCATTAAACTACAGACCTGTGTCACTGACGTGTATAGTATGCAAAGTCATGGAGAAGATCATCAGGAGGAGAATGGTGGAGCACCTAGAAAGACACAAGCTTATAAACGACAACCAGCATGGTTTCAGGGAAGGAAAATCCTGTGTCACAAACCTACTGCAGTTTTATGACAAGGTAACAGAAGTAAGACACGAGAGAGAGGGTGGATAGACTGCATTTTTTGGACTGCAAGAAGGCGTTCGACACAGTTCCTCACAAGAGATTAATGCAAAAGCTAGAGGATCAGGCACACGTAACAGGAAAAGCACTGCAATGGATCAGAGAATAGCTGACAGGGAGGCAACAACGAGTCATGGTACGTGACGAGATGTCAGAGTGGGCACCTGTGACGAGTGGAGTTCCACAAGGGTCAGTCCTAGGACATGTACTGTTTTTGGTATATGTGAATGACATAACGGAAGGGATAGACTCAGAAGTGTCCCTGTTTGCAGATGATGTGAAGTTAATGAGAATAATCAAATCAGTCGAGGATCAGGCAGGAATACAAAGAGACCTGGACAGGCTGCAAGCCTGGTCCAGTAACTGGCTCCTTGAATTTAACCCTGCCAAATGTAAAGTCATGAATATCGGGGAAGGGCAAAGAAGACCGCAGACAGAGTATAGTCTAGGTGGCCAAAGACTGCAAACCTCACTCAAAGAAAAGATCTTGGGGTGAGTATAATACCGAGCACATCTCCTGAGGCACACATCAATCAGATAACTGCTGCAGCATACGGGCGGCTGGCAAACCTAAGAATAGCGTTCCAATACCTCACCAAGGAATCATTCAAGACTCTGTATACCATATACGTCAGGCCCATACTGGAGTATGCAGCACCAGTTTGGAACCCACACCTGGTCAAGCACGTCAAGAAATTAGAGAAAGTGCAAAGGTTTCGCAACAAGACTAGTCCCAGAGCTAAGGGGATTGTCCTACGAAGAAAGGTTAAGGGAAATCGGCCTGACGACACTAGAGGACAGGAGGGTTAGGGGAGACATGATAACGACATATAAAATACTGCGAGGAATAGATAAGGTGGACAGAGACAAGATGTTCCAGAGAGGGGACACAGAAACAAGGGGTCACAATTGGAAGTTGAAGACTCCTATGAGTCAAAGGGATGTTAGGAAGTATTTCTTCAGTCATAGAGCTGTCAGGAAGTGGAATAGCTTGGAAAGCGACATAGTGGAGGCAGGAACCATACATAGTTTTAAGACTAGGTTTGATAAAGCTCATGGAGCAGGGAGAGAGAGGACCTAGTAGCAATCAGTGAAGAGGCGGGGCCAGGAGCTATGACTCGACCCCTGCAACCACAAATAGGTGAGTACAAATAGGTGAGTACACACACACACACATACACACACACACACACACACACACACACACACACACACACACACACACACACACACACACACACACACACACACACACACACACACACACACACACACACAACACACAAACACACACACACACACACACACACACACACACACACACACACACACACACACACACACACATACATACAACAGGCCTAGTGTCTAATCGACATGTGCCTAGGACAAAATGGTAACTAACTAACTAACTAACACACACACACACACACCACACACACACACACACACACACACACACACACACACACACACACACACACACATACATAACGTACTTATAATAGCTTCCCAAGTCGTTTAGTAATTCTAGGGAGACTGGAGGGATTTGTGGAGGATCCCTCTACTCTATTTGTGGGTGGGAGGGAAGAAGGGAGGGAGGGAGGGAAGGAGGGAGGGAGGGAATACAGTACTGGTATCAGTAATACCAGTTCTACATAACACTAGTCTACTGTACCTTAGTTATACCAGTGTGAGGCGTATTTAGATAAATTACAAATATATGTGTGTTGCATAGTATGGTTGCAATATGCAGTTGATATTAAGGCAACGATAAAATGGACCTAAAACCTGGTGGCGTACCTACAAAGGTAATCTTCCTCCCTCTGCAATATTTATATTTTCTTTGTTTACCTTTCCTATGTTCTATCATGTAACTATCTATCATAATTTTACATGTTACTGTGTATACCACCCTTATCGGGTAGGCCTATGGATTTACCGGCCTCGTAATTTCCGCATTCAAGTGGATCTTATTTTGAGAAATTTGTTTATATAGGCTAATTTTGTTTGTATTGGGATTATCTATTGACCTATAGTAGGGACATGAAGGATATCTATCGACCCATAGTATGGACGTTGAGATTATCTATCGACCATTAGTATGGATGTTGAGATTATCTATCGACCATTAGTAGGGACGTTGAGATTATCTATCGACCATTAGTATGGATGCTGAGATTATCTATCGACCCATATAAGGGACGTTGAGATTATCTATCGACCATTAGTATGGATGTTGAGATTATCTATCGACCATTAGTAGGGATGCTGAGATTATCTATCGACCATTAGTAGGGATGTTGAGATTATCTATCAACCATTAGTAGGGATGCTGAGATTATCTATCGACCATTAGTATGGATGCTGAGCTTATCTATCGACCATTAGTAGGGATGCTGAGATTATCTATCGACCCATATAAAAGAACGTTGAGATTATCTATCGACCCAATTTGGGATATATTTTAGGTCGGCTCGGGATGAATTTAAATAATTGAGACGAACCAAGGCCTTAGGCCTATTACATGCAGCGTTTTAAAGAATGTTTTTGAGGTCCACACAGATGTCATGTGCCTATAACAACTGTCATGTGCACATGATCACACGAGACATTCGCCAAATTTCGCCAATTTCGCCCAATTTCGCAAGTTTCGCCATTCTCGCTAATTTGACTAATAAAACTGGCCAAGCTTACTTAGAGGAAAACACTGCGAGTTTGAAGCTTAGCGGGAGACGCATTCTGAAGGTGTTGCTCAGCGAATAGGAAAATGGCAGCCTTGTGCGTCACGTGGCTGTCAGGTTGACGGGAAACTGACAGCATGACGGGAGACTGTCAGCTTGACGGGAGACTGTCAGCTTGCTGGGACACTGTCAGCTTGATGGGACACTGTCAGCTTGATGGAACACTCAGTTTGAAAGGGAAAGGACAGTCAGGAAGGGAGGCTGTCAGCTTGACGGGAGGGGAAGCTGTCAGCTTGACGGGAGGGGAAGCTGTCAGCTTGACGGGAGACTGTAAGCTTGACGGGAGGGGAGACTGTCAGCATGACGGGAGGGGAGACTGTCAGCTTGACGGGAGGGGAGGCTGTCAGCTTGACGGGAGGGGAGGCTGTCAGCTTGACGGGAGGGGAGGCTGTCAGCTTGACGGTAGGGGAGGCTGTCAGCTTGACGGGAGGGGAGGCTGTCAGCTTGACGGGAGGGGAGGCTGTCAGCTTGACGGGAGGGGAGGCTGTCAGCTTAACGGGAGGGAAGGCTGTCAGCTTGACGGGAGGGGAGGCTGTCAGCTTGACGGGAGGGGAGGCTGTCAGCTTGACGGGAGGGGAGACTGTCAGCTTGACGGGAGGGGAGGCTGTCAGCTTGACGGGAGGGAAGGCTGTCAGCTTGACGGGAGGGGAGACTGTCAGCTTGACGGGAGGGGAGACTGTCAGCTTGATGGGAAGGAGCTTAAAGCTTGCCCAGCTTCTTTCATCTTGCTGGTTGACAGCATCAAAGGGAACAAGTTAAAGAGGCTGAGGAAGAGAGGAAGAGAGGAAGAGAGGAGACTGGAGAAGAGAGGAAGAGAGGAAGAGGAGAAGAGAGGAAGAGAGGAAGAGGAGAAGAGAGGAAGAGAGGAGACTGGAGAAGAGAGGAGACTGGAGAAGAGAGGAAGAGAGGAGACTGGAGAAGAGAGGAAGAGAGGAGACTGGAGAAGAGAGGAAGAGAGGAGACTGGAGAAGAGAGGAAGAGAGGAGACTGGAGAAGAGAGGAAGAGAGGAGACTGGAGAAGAGAGGAAGAGAGGAGACTGGAGAAGAGAGGAAGAGAGGAGACTCGAGAAGAGAGGAAGAGAGGAGACTGGAGAAGAGAGGAAGAGAGGAAGAGAGGAAGAGAGGAGACTGGAGAAGAGAGGAAGAGAGGAGACTGGAGAAGAGAGGAGACTGGAGAAGAGAGGAAGAGAGGAGAGAGGAAGAGAGGAGACTGTACTCACATATAATTCTTCCCATAATGCCCTTGTGCTGATAGAGGCACTGGTGGGCCAAACGTCTACCAACAGACACACTGTACAAGGTCTCAGTCTTGTGGGTACTGTGTACCCTTCATGTACAGTGTTACAGTGGTCGTCACCATTACAGATATTGCGACTAAGATCATATTTTACATGTGTTTGTGACGGTAAAAATGTGGGTTTATATTTCTCACATATATTTAGCTGGTGTTGGGATGTGTTAGTGACAGGTGTTTTTTTTTTTAATGGAAGTTTTGGTGTTGCTGATCTAGGGAATTAGATCTGGGCTCCATTTCCATGAATTAAACCTGAATACCTTCCATCCCTTCCCCCCCCCACACAGGTGCTGTATAATCCTACGGGTTTAGCGCTCCCCCTGGCTGAGGCTGCGGGTCCGGAGATTTCCGCCAGAGTTCCAGATTTTGGGCCATTTTAAGTACATTAGATTTTTGAATAGATTTGGCCTGACAGGAGAAGGTCAGAGATTTTTGGGTCCTGTTGCAGCTATCCAGTGCAACTGTCCAGTGCCTCTGGTCGGGTCGCAACTATCCAGTGCAACTGTCCAGTGCCTCTGGTCGGGTCGCAACTATCCAGTGCAACTGTCCAGTGCCTCTGGTCGGGTCGCAACTATCCAGTGCAACTATGAAGTGCCTTTGGTTGGGTCGCAACTAACCAGTGCAACTATGCAGTGCCTCTGGTCGGGTCGCAACTATCCAGTGCAACTATGCAGTGCCTCTGGTCGGGTCGCAACTATCCAGTGCAACTATGCAGTGCCTCTGGTAGGGTCGCAACTATCCAGTGCAACTATGCAGTGCCTCTGGTTGGGTCGCAACTAACCAGTGCAACTGTCCAGTGCCTCTGGTCGGGTCGCAACTATCCAGTGCAACTATGCAGTGCCTCTGGTCGGGTCGCACAACCATCACTTCAGTGCAAGCTATGCAGTGCCTCTGGTCGGGTCGCAACTATCCAGTGCAACTATGCAGTGCCTCTGGTTGGGTCGCAACTAACCAGTGCAACTATGCAGTGCCTCTGGTCGGGTCGCAACTAACCAGTGCAACTATCCAGTGCCTCTGGATGGGTCGCAACTAACCAGTGCAACTATCCAGTGCCTCTGGTCGGGTCGCAACTATCCAGTGCAACTATGTAGTGCCTCTGGTTGGGTCGCAACTAACCAGTGCAACTATGCAGTGCCTCTGGTTGGGTCGCAACTATCCAGTGCCTCTGGTTGGGTCGCAACTAACCAGTGCAACTATGCAGTGCCTCTGGTTGGGTCGCAACTAACCAGTGCAACTATGCAGTGCCTCTGGTCGGGCCGCAACTATCCAGTACAACTATGCAGTGCCTCTGGTCGGGTCGCAACTATCCAGTGCAACTATGCAGTGCCTCTGGTCGGGTCGCAACTATCCAGTGCAACTATCCAGTGCCTCTGGTTGGGTCGCAACTAACCAGTGCAACTATGCAGTGCCTCTGGTTCGAGGTGTGCGAACTATCCAGTGCAACTATGTAGTGCCACTGGTCTTATCGCAACTAACCAGTGCAACTATCTAGTGCCTCTGGTTGGGTCGCAACTAACCAGTGCAACTATCCAGTGCCTCTGGTCGGGCCGCAACTATCCAGTGCAACTATGCAGTGCTTCTGGTCGGGTCGCAACTAACCAGTGCAACTATGCAGTGCCTCTGGTCGGGTCGCAACTAACCAGTGCAACTATGCAGTGCCTCTGGTCGGGTCGTAAGTATCCAGTGCAACTATGTAGTGCCACTGGTCTATCGCAACTAACCAGTGCAACTATCAGTGCCTCTGGTCGCCCAACCATCATCAGTGCCTCTGGTCGGGGCCGCAACTATCCAGTGCCTCTGGTCGGGCCGCACACATATCCAGTGCCTCTGGTCGGGCCGCAACTATCAGTGCCTCTGGTCGGGCCGCAACCATACTATCAGTGCCTCTGGTCGGGCCGCAACTATCCAGTGCCTCTGGTCGGGCCGCAACTATCCAGTGCCTCTGGTCGGGCCGCAACTATCCAGTGCCTCTGGTCGGGCCGCAACTATCCAGTGCCTCTGGTCGGGTCGCAACTATCCAGTGCCTCTGGTCAGGTCGCAACTATCCAGTGCCTCTGGTCGGGCCGCAACTATCCAGTGCCTCTGGTCGGGCCGCAACTATCCAGTGCCTCTGGTCGGGCCGCAACTATCCAGTGCCTCTGGTCGGGCTGCAACTATCCAGTGCCTCTGGTCGGGTCGCAACTATCTAGTGCCTCTGGTCGGGCCGCAACTATCCAGTGCCTCTGGTCGGGTCGCAACTATCCAGTGCCTCTGGTCGGGCCGCAACTATCCAGTGCCTCTGGTCGGGTCGCAACTATCCGTGCCTCTGGTCGGGTCGCAACTATCCAGTGCCTCTGGTCGGGTCGCAACTATCCAGTGCCTCTGGTCGGGTCGCAACTATCCAGTGCCTCTGGTCGGGTCGCAACTATCCAGTGCCTCTGGTCGGGTCGCAACTATCCAGTGCCTCTGGTCGGGTCGCAACTATCCAGTGCCTCTGGTCGGGTCGCAACTATCCAGTGCCTCTGGTCGGGTCGCATGCCAGTCAGGCCTGTGTCATCTTCCTACAGAAACGACTACTCTGGTCAGAGGTCGTCAGACATAGTCCAGTGCCTCTTGGTCGGGGTTCGCATAAACTATCCAGATTGCGTTTCGTCTGGAGTGGTTTCGTCATTGGAGGTTTTCGTCATTGAAGGTTAGCTTGGAGGGTTTAGTCTGAGTGGTCGGTCATTGAAGAGTGGGTTCGTCTTGAAAGTGGTTTAGGTCTTTGAAGAGTGCGTTTAGGTCTTTGAAGAGTGGGTTTAGGTCTTTGAAGAGTGAGTTTAGGTATTTGAAGAGTGGGTTTAGGTCTTTGAAGAGTGGGTTTAGGTCTTTGAAGAATGGGTTTAGGTCTCTGAAGAATGGGTTTAGGTCATTGAAGAGTGGGTTTAGGTCCATGAAGAGTGGGTTTAGGTCTTTGAAGAGTGGGTTTAGGTCTTTGGAGAGTGAGCTTAGATCATTGAAGAGAGGGTTTAGATCTTTGAAGAGTGGGTTTAGGTCTTTGAAGAGTGGGTTTAGGTCTTTGAAGAGTGGGTTTAGGTCTTTGAAGAGTGGGTTTAGGTCTTTGAAGAGTGGGTTTAGGTCTTTGAAGAATGGGTTTAGGTCTCTGAAGAGTGGGTTTATGTCATTGAAGAGTGGGTTTAGGTCCATGATGAGTGGGTTTAGGTCTTTGAAGAGTGGGTTTAGGTCTTTAGAGAGTGAGCTTAGGTCATTGAAGAGAGGGTTTAGATCTTTGAAGAGTGGGTTTAGATCTTTGAAGATTGGGTTTAGATCTTTGAAGAGTGGGTTTAGGTCTTTGAAGAGTGGGTTTAGGTCTCTGAAGAGTGGGTTTAGATCTTTGAAGAGTGGGTTTAGATCTTTGAAGAGTGGGTTTAGGTCTCTGAAGAGTGGGTTTAGGTGTCTGAAGAGTGGGTTTAGGTCTTTGAAGAGTGGGTTTAGATTTGTAAAGAGTGGGTTTAGATCTTTGAAGAGTGGGGTTTAGGTCTTTGAAGAGTGGGTTTAGGTGTCTGAAGAGTGGGTTTAGGTATTTGAAGAGTGGGTTTAGGTGTCTGAAGAGTGAGTTTAGGTGTCTGAAGAGTGAGGGGTGTTGTCTAGCAGTGGATTGTGTCATCATTCGCACTCTGGGTTTTTGCTGGGTTATTATTGGCTTTAGATGAGTTAGTATTGTGGATCCCCAGACACAAATAGCGTAGGTGAGGTAGTGGGTTAGATCAGTGACTAGTGTAGTGTAAGTAGTGCTGATTGTGGTACATTATAACCATGAAGGCCTTTCAACCTAGTCTGTGTTTTGGTGGTCCTTTTTCAGTTGCGTTCTGGAAGACAAAAATTGCAAAGGCTCGAACTCTTGCAACTAGACACAAATACGCACACGTACATACACGTACAAACACACACGTGCACACATACACACACACACACACACAGCGTCACCCTCACTCCCAGTAATCCCTCAGAGCTGGTCCGACCCGAGGCTTCTCAATTGAGATTTAAGCTACGGGAACCCTGCAATTTGGACATCGTGCACAACAGAGGTGTTGGCGGGGATAACGTCAGCCCTTGAATGGTTGAAGTGGTTTTAGGGGGAGGGGGAGAAGTGGGGAGGGGGTGGACAGAGTGGCTTTCCCCTCCCCCACTCACACCATCCCAGGTACTGGAGGCTTGGAGGGGACTTGTCTGCTGACTGGAAGAGGAGGAGGAAGAGGAGGAGGAAGAGGAGAAGGAAGAGGAGGAGGAAGAGGAGAAGGAAGAGGAAGGGGAAGAGGGGGAGGAAGAGGCGAGGAATAAGAGATGTTTAGAAGGAAGAAGAGGAAGAACAAGAAAGAGATGGAAATGGAGGAAGAAGAGGAGAAAAAGGAGGAAGAAGAAGAGGAGGAAGAGGAAAGAAGAAGAAAAGAAGGAATAAGAAGAGGAGGAGGAGGACAAGGGTTTGGAACCGAGGGGAGGAAGGTGTGCTATTCATTAGTGTATCTTCTAATCCTCCTCCTCCTCCTCCTCCTCCTCCTCCTCCTCCTCTTCGTCCTCCTCCTCCTCCAATTCCTTTTCATCCTCTTTGCAGAATAAGTGGGAGCTGTTGAACCAACTAGAAGCATGAGTAGGAAAGAGAAAAGGGGAGAGAGGAAGGGAGAATAAGAGGGTAAGGAATAGAAGGAAATCCAAGAACATATGTATTATAATATATATATATATATATATATATATATATATATATATATATATATATATATATATATATATATATATATATATATATATATATATATATATATATATGTTGCTGTTCTGTTGTAGCTATGATGAGCGAAACGTCTGGGGAATTACTTTCATCAGAGAATGTCCTCCTTTGATGCGATGTTTCGCCCAAGGCTGCAGATATACAGGTCCCAAATTGTCCCACTGAAACGTCTTCTGATGACTCTAGATATTATTTTATCATTGTTAGAAAATAAGGTTAGGTTACGTTAGGTTAGGTTAGTTTAGGTTCAGTTAGGTTACGTTGCGTAAGGCTACATTAGGTTAGGTTACATTACGTTACATTAGGTTATGTTATAAATGTGTATGGGGTTGGTGCAGTAAGTTGCCAGGCAGCGTACAGGGAGGTGCAATACGCGGCGTCGACTAGCTTATTCTTACTTTAGTAATGGGGTTCACAGCAGGCAGTGTGAAGTGTGGCAGTCCAGGAGGCACAGCAGGCAGTGTGAGGTGTGGCAGTCCAGGAGGCACAGCAGGCAGTGTGAGGTGTGGCAGTCCAGGAGGCACAGCAGGCAGTGTGAGGTGTGGCAGTCCAGGAGGGAAGCTGTTGACAGGTAGGCCGCAGGTCGTCAAATGAGAGAGAGGCATGGCTGGGTATGTCTAACTTGAGGACCTGGGGACTTAGGGAACCAGGACCTGGGGACTTAGGGAACCAGGACCTGGGGACTTAGGGAACCAGGACCTGGGGACTTAGGGAACCAGGACCTGGGGACTTAGGGAACCAGGACCTGGGGACTTAGGGAACCAGGACCTGGGGACTTAGGGAACCAGGACCTGGGGACTTAGGGAACCAGGACCTGGGGACTTAGGGAACCAGGCCTACAACTCGCTCAAGGGGGAGCTATGAGAACTAGCAGGTAGACTTACTGTCTATATTTGGTTCAGTCACGCACCTCATGTTGGCTCGCCACCAATTATAATAGAGCTATTTGTGTATTAAACGGCAAAGAGACCCAAAGGCCCAGAGGTCCAAAGGCCCAGAGGTCCAGAGGTCCAGAGGTCCAGAGGCCCAGAGGTTCAGAGGCCCAGAGGTCCAAAGGTCCAGAGGGCCAGAGGTCCAGAGGCCCAGAGGCCCAGAGGTTCAGAGGCCCAGAGGTCCAAAGGTCCAGAGGCCAGAGGTCCAGAGGCCCAGAGGCCCAGAGGACCAGAGGTCCAGAGGGCCAGAGGGCCAGAGGGAGAGAGGGCCAGAGGGCCAGAGGGCTAGAGGTCCAGAGGTTCCGAGGTCCAGAGGTCCAGAGGGCCAGAGGGCCATGCCCGCGAGAGAGAGTACACTTGTCTCTAGGTTCGAGTGGCGCCAAATGAGAACAAGGCAGGGTGGTGTAGGCTGAGCTTCGTAGGCCTATTTCCCGCTAGATGTCGGCACCAGCGAGTTGCCAAATATAAAGGCAACACAATGTGAAATATAAACCCAACTGGGTATACAGTTAGGTTATGTTATGTTACGTAAGGTGACGTACGATTAGGTTAGGTTAGGTTAAGTTAGGTTAGGTCAGGTTAGGTAAGGTTAGGTCAGGTTAGGTTAGGTTAGGTTAGGTCAGGTTAGGTTAGGTTAGGTTAGGTTAGGTTAGGTCAGGTTGGTCAGGTTAGGTTAGGTTAGGTTAGGTGTTAGGTTAGGTCAGGTTAGGTTAGGTCAGGTTAGGTTAGATTAGGTTAAGTTAGGTTAGGTCAGGTTAGGTTAGGTTAGGTTAGGTCAGGTTAGGTTTGGTTAGGTTAGGTTAGGTTAGGTCAGGTTAGGTTAGGTTAGGTTAGGTTAGGTTAGGTTAGGTTAGGTCAGGTTAGGTCAGGTTAGGGTCAGGTTAGGTTGGTCAGTAGGTCAGGTCAGGTTAGGTTAGGTCAGGTTAGGTTAGGGTAGGTTAGGTTAGGTTAGGTTAGGTTAGTGGTTAGGTTAGGTTAGGTTAGGTGTAGGTTAGGTTAGGTTAGGTTAGGTCAGGTTAGGTTAGGTCTAGGTTAGGTTAGTTAGGTTAGGTTAGGTGTAGGTTAGGTCAGGTTAGGTTAGGTTAGTTAGGTTGATTAGGTTAGGTTAGAGTTAGGTTAGGTTAGGTTAGGTAGTTAGGTTAGGTTAGTTAGTTAGGTTAGTCAGGTTAGGTTAGGTTAGGTTAGGTTAGGTTAGGTTAGGTTAGGTTAGGTTAGGTCAGGTTAGGTTAGGTATCAGGTCTCAGGTTAGGTTAGGTTAGTTAGGTTAGTTAGGTTAGGTTAGGTTAGGTTAGGTTAGGTTAGGTCAGGTTAGGTTAGGTTAGTTAGGTTAGGTAGGTCAGGTTAGGTTAGGTTAGGTTGAGGTTAGGTTAGGTAGGTTAGGTAGGTTGGGTTTAGGTAGGTAGGTTAGGTTAGGTTAGGTTAGGTTAGGTTAGGTTAGTCAGGTTAGGTTAGGTAGGTTAGGTTAGGTTAGGTAGGTTAGGTTAGGTCAGGTCGTAGGTCAGGTTAGTTAGGTTAGGTTAGGTTAGGTAGGTTAGTTAGGTCAGGTTAGGGTTAGGTAGGTTAAGTTAGGTTAGGTTAGGAGTTAGGTTAGTTAGGTTAGGTTGTAGGTGTGTAGGTTATCAGGTCAGGTCAGGTCAGGTCAGGTTAGGTTAGGTCAGGTCAGTAGGTATGTTAGGTTAGGTTAGGTCAGGTCAGGTCAGGTCAGGTTAGGTTAGGTTAGGTCAGGTTAGGTTTAGGTTAAGTTAAGTTAGGTTAGGTTAGGTTAAGTTAGGTTAGGTTAGGTTAGGTTAGGTTAGGTTAGGTTAGGTTAGGTTAGGTCAGGTTAGGTCAGGTTAGGTCAGGTCAGGTCAGGTTAGGTTAGGTTATGTTAGGTTAAGTTAGGTTAGGTTAGGTTAGGTCAGGTTAGGTTAGGTCAGGTTAGGTTAGGTTAGGTTAGGTTAGGTTAGGTCAGGTTAGGTTAGGTTAGGTTAAGTTAGGTTAGGTTAGGTTAGGTTAGGTCAGGTCAGGTCAGGTTAGGTTAGGTTAAGTTAGGTTAAGTTAGGTTAGGTTAGGTTAGGTCAGGTTAGGTTAGGTCAGGTTAGGTTAGGTTAAGTTAGGTTAGGTTAGGTTAGGTCAGGTCAGATCAGGTCAGGTTAGGTTAGGTTAGGTTAGGTTAGGTCAGGTTAGTTTAGGTCAGGTTAGGTCAGGTCAGGTCAGGTCAGGTTAAGTTAGGTTAGGTTAGGTCAGGTTAGGTTAGGTTAAGTTAGGTTAGGTTAGGTTAGGTTAAGTTAGGTTAGGTTAGGTCAGGTCAGGTCAGGTCAGGTTAGGTTAGGTCAGGTCAGGTCAGGTCATGTTAGGTTAGGTTAGGTCAGGTCAGGTCAGGTCAGGTTAGGTTAGGTTAGGTCAGGTTAGGTTAGGTTAAGTTAAGTTAGGTTAGGTTAGGTTAAGTTAGGTTAGGTTAAGTTAGGTTAGGTTAGGTCAGGTCAGGTTAGGTTAGGTTAGATCAGGTCAGGTCAGGTCAGGTTAGGTTAGGTTAGGTTAGGTCAGGTCAGGTCAGGTCAGGTCAGGTTAGGTTAAGTTAGGTTAGGTTAAGTTAGGTTAGGTTAGGTTAGGTTAGGTCAGGTCAGGTCAGGTTAGGTTAAGTTAGGTCAGGTCAGGTCAGGTTAGGTTAGGTCAGGTCAGGTTAGGTTAGGTCAGAAAGACATGAAACTGGTCAATAATGTTCCTGCTGGAGAAAACACAATTCAATATTTTTTTAACCTGAAAAACAATTCACCTCATGACGTCAGAGTCATGGAGATTTGTGTGTTTGTTTTTTCTAAATGTTTGTGTGTTTGTTGAGCTGTGTGTTTGCCTGTGTATATTTGTCTGTGAGTTTTCCAGGCGTAGTATGGTCCATGTGTCAAGTGTTTTGTGTTGCTGGATTTGTGTTTATCTCTCTCTCTCTCTCTTATTTACAAGCCTTTTTATTGTTAAGAGACAAATTGGGCCATGTTTGGACCAGTTGGGGGCCATCTGTGGGCCATCTGTGGGCCATCTAGGCCTGTATACCTTGTACATGTACTTGTGAAAATAAAGATATGATTATTATTATTATTAATATTATTATTATTATTATTATTATTATTATTATTATTATTATTATTATTATTATTATTAGTATTATTATTATCTGTGGGCCAGCGATTTCATTTGATCAGCTGACTTTATTTGCTTGACGTGATGATACTGTAGGAATATCTTCTGGACTCCAGTTATTCCAGGTATAATAATCTGAGGTGGGTAGGGATGCCAACACCAGTATGCTGGGTGTATACACCAGTATGCTGGGTGTATACACCAGTATGCTGGGTGTATACACCAGTATGCTGGGTGTATACACCAGTATGCTGGGTGTATACACCAGTATGCTGGGTGTATACACCAGTATGCTGGGTGTATACACCAGTATGCTGGGTGTATACACCAGTATGCTGGGTGTATACACCAGTATGCTGGGTGTATACACCAGTATGCTGGGTGTATACACCAGTATACTGGGTGTATACACCAGTATGCTGGGTGTATACACCAGTATACTGGGTGTATACACCAGTATGCTGGGTGTATGCACCACTATGCTGGGTATATACACCAGTATGCTGGGTGTATACACCAGTATACTGGGTGTATACACCAGTATGCTGGGTGTATACACCAGTATACTGGGTGTATACACCAGTATGCTGGGTGTATGCACCACTATGCTGGGTATATACACCAGTATGCTGGGTATATACACCAGTATGCTGGGTGTATACACCAGTATACTGGGTGTATACACTTTCAGAAAAGTACACAGTAACACCTCCTCCTTGACCTTATCTGTCTCTTCTCATCGATGAAGTGTAGACTGCAGTTCTGGCAAAAATTATCCGGGGTCCTGTCTAAATATGTCTCAAGAACAGCCCTCATGTCTGGACGTCGGGTACTCACCCATTTGTGGCTGCAGGGGTCGAGTTGCAGCTCCTGTACAATAATAATAATAATAATGTTTATTTATACCAGTACATGATACAACTTATACAGACCATAGCTGACACCAATGACATACTATATAGAAAGTTCCTGGTTATGTAGAGCATTTCCCGCAACTTAGGTTAATTTTGTCCCCCAGGATGCCACCCATACCAGTCTGCTAACATCAGAGTACCTACTTACTGCTAGGTGACCACGAACAGCAGGTGTAAGGTGACTAACACCCAGGTACCTACTTACTGCTAGGTAACCACGAACAGCAGGTGTAAGGTGAGTAACACCCAGGTACCTACTTACTGCTAGGTGAACAGTAACAGGTGACTTACACCCAGGTACTTACTGCTAGGTGAACAGGGACAGCAGGTGTAAGGTGACTAACACCCAAGTACCTACTTACTGCTAGGTGAACAGTAACAGGTGACTTACACCCAGGTACGTACTGCTAGGTGAACAGGGACAGCAGGTGTAAGGTAACTAACACCCAGGTACCTACTTACTGCTAGGTGAACAGTGACAGCAGGTGTAAGGTGACTAACACCCAGGTACCTACTTACTGCTAGGTGACCAGGGACAGCAGGTGTAAGGTGACTAACACCCAAGTACCTACTTACTGCTAGGTGAACAGTGACAGCAGGTGTAAGGTGACTAACACCCAGGTACCTACTTACTGCTAGGTGAACAGGGACAGCAGGTGTAAGGTGACTAACACCCAGGTACCTACTTACTGCTAGGTGACCAGGGACAGCAGGTGTAAGGTGACTAACACCCAAGTACCTACTTACTGCTAGGTGACCAGGGACAGCAGGTGTAAGGTAACTAACACCCAGGTACCTACTTACTGCTAGGTGAACAGTGACAGCAGGTGTAAGGTGACTAACACCCAGGTACCTACTTACTGCTAGGTGAACAGGGACAGCAGGTGTAAGGTGACTAACACCCAGGTACCTACTTACTGCTAGGTGACCAGGGACAGCAGGCGTAAGGTGACTAACACCCAAGTACCTACTTACTGCTAGGTGAACAGGGACAGCAGGTGTAAGGTGACTAACACCCAGGTACCTACTTACTGCTAGGTGACCAGGGATAGCAGGTGTAAGGTGACTAACACCCAGGTACCTACTTACTGCTAGGTGACAAGGGACAGCAGGTGTAAGGTGACTAACACCCAAGTACCTACTTACTGCTAGGTGACCAGGGACAGCAGGTGTAAGGTGTCTAACATCCAGGTACCTACTTACTGCTAGGTGAACAGGGACAGCAGGTGTAAGGTGACTAACACCCAGGTACCTACTTACTGCTAGGTGACCAGGGACAGCAGGTGTAAGGTGACTAACACCCAGGTACCTACTTACTGCTAGGTGAACAGGGACAGCAGGTGTAAGGTGACTAACACCCAGGTACCTACTTACTGCTAGGTGAACAGTGACAGCAGGTGTAAGGTGACTAACACCCAAGTACCTACTTACTGCTAGGTGAACAGGGACAGCAGGTGTAAGGTGTCTAACACCCAGGTACCTACTTACTGCTAGGTGACCAGGGACTGCAGGTGTAAGGTGTCTAACATCCAGGTACCTACTTACTGCTAGGTGAACATGGACAGCAGGTGTAAGGTGTCTAACATCCAGGCACCTACTTACTGCTAGGTGACCAGGGACAGCAGGTGTAAGGTGACTAACACCCAGGCACCTACTTACTGCTAGGTGACCAGGGACAGCAGGTGTAAGGTGACTAACACCCAGGTACCTACTTACTGCTAGGTGAACATTGACAGCAGGTGTAAGGTGTCTAACATCCAGGCACCTACTTACTGCTAGGTGAACATGGACAGTAGGTGTCTTAAGGAAACACATCCTAATGTTTCCACCCGTACCGGGGATCGAACCACGGAGCTCAGTGTGTCAGCTGATGGGAGACGTAGGACACCGAGGAAGCTGTTGGGACATAGCTCAGGGGTCTTGTATAAGGCAGGTACCAGCTCCTGGGTCAGGCTAGCAGTAGCTGTGTGTGTGTGTGTGTGTGTGTGTACTCACCTATTTGTACTTACCTACTTGTGGTTGCAAGGGTCGAGTCATAGCTCCTGGCCCCGCCTCTTCACTGATTGCTGTGTGTGTAAAAACCTCTCTCTCTCTCTCTCTCTCTCTCTTTCTCTCTCACTCTTTCTCTTTTTCTCTCTCTCAAACATCAAAAAAACACCTGACCCCATTTTTCTAACACCTTTCTCACGCCTTCCCCCCCCAAAAAAAAAAAAATCCATAATTAGATTTATAAGTGTTTGGCAGAAATATTTTTTCCAGCATAACTGAAACCAGAAAAAATCTGACCTCTCTGTACAGATTTTTTTCCCTCGCCCTCAGTGGGATATATTATTATTTTTTTTATAAATTTCTTCTCGTTGCTGTGTTGAATTTTCTGTCTGTCTGTCTGTCTCTCTCTGTCTCTGTCTGTCTGTCTGTCTCTCTCTCTCTCTCTCTCTCTCTCTCTCTCTCTCTCTCTCTCTCTCTCTCTCTCTCTCTCTCTCTCTTTCTTTTTAATAAATAATTTCTAAACGAGGGAAATGAAATGCATATAATATCAGTAGGTGATTTTTAGTGATGATGATGATATAATAATAATAATAATAATAATAATAATAATAATAATAATGATAATGATAATGATAAAAAAAAAAAAAAATAATAATAATAATAATAATAATAACTGTAATAAAAATATAATAATAATAATGATAATGATAATGATAATAATAATAATAATAATAATAATAATAATAAAAATAACTATAATAAAAATATAATAATAACTATAACTATAATAAAAATATATATAAATTAGACACATATGCAACACTTGGGTATCTTTATTGAGGAAACGTTTCGCCACACAGTGGCTTCATCAGTCCAATACAAAGTAGATCTACTTAGAATAGTGGATGGTACTACTATGACCCCGCCTCCTCCTGCTTCACCTCACCTGATTACAGCATATAAGCCACCTCTACGGCCTTGTGCTACACTTCTACAAGACTGATGGACTGAACACATCGACTCCAGGCCGAGGGACTGATAACCTCAAACTCCTCCTCTCCTTACACCTTTCTACTTTGTATTGGACTGATGAAGCCACTGTGTGGCGAAACGTTTCCTCAATAAAGATACCCAAATGTTGCATATGTGTCTAATTTATAACTTGTCGGTTCTCTGAACCATTCATCTACAATAAAAATATAATAATAATAATAATAATAATAATAATAATAATAAGCATGATAATAATAATAATAATAATAATAATAATAACTATAATAAAAATAGTATAATAATAATAACTATAACTATAATAAAAATATAATAATAATAATAATAATAATAATAATAATAATAATAATAATAATAATAATAATAATAATAATTAATATTATTATATTATTATTTAGTACACAGATTCGTAAGGCAGGATTTCTCTTCTTTAAATTCTTGCTGGATTTCCTTAAATCCTTCCTAGTTATGCCATAAATCCATAAATCCTGTAAATAGCTGCTTGCCTAACTTCATTCTCTAGGGATTACATTGGTAATTTTCCCGTTGCCTTGTAAATGGCGTCTATGTAGTGTCTCGGCTGTGTACAGGTCTTCCGCCCCTTACTTCAGTACCCAGGGTGATATTATTGGTGTCCTGGGCACTCTGACGTTTTGGTTTCTCCTGCGACGTTTCGCTGCTGTCCAGCTGTGATCTTGAGGGTCAGAAACGTGTGCAATCACCTGTTGCACAGCATCCCTGGCTTTCACTTGGGGGGGGAATGTTTCACCCTCTGCCCAGTCTTTTGTTTTGGTGGGGAGGGATTTGTGTGTGTACTCACCTATTTGTACTCACATATTTGTGGTTGCAGGGGTCGAGTCATAGCTCCTGGCCCCGCCTCTTCACTGATTGCTACTAGGTCATCTCTCTCCCTGCTCCATGAGCTTTATCAAACCTCGTCTTAAAACTATGTATGGTTCCTGCCTCCACTATGTCGCTTTCTAGTCTATTCCACTTCCTGACAACTCTATGACTGAAGAAATACTTCCTAACATCCCTTTGACTCATAGGAGTCTTCAACTTCCAATTGTGACCCCTTGTTGCTGTGTCCCCTCTCTGGAACATCTTGTCTCTGTCCACCTTATCTATTCCTCGCAGTATTTTATATGTCGTTATCATGTCTCCCCTAACCCTCCTGTCCTCTATTGTCGTCAGGCCGATTTCCCTTAACCTTTCTTCGTAGGACAATCCCCTTAGCTCTGGGACTAGTCTTGTTGCAAACCTTTGCACTTTCTCTAATTTCTTGACGTGCTTGACCAGGTGTGGGTTCCAAACTGGTGCTGCATACTCCAGTATGGGCCTGACGTATATGGTATACAGAGTCTTGAATGATTCCTTAGTGAGGTATTGGAACGCTATTCTTAGGTTTGCCAGCCGCCCGTCTGCTGCAGCAGTTATCTGATTGATGTGTGCCTCAGGAGATGTGCTCGGTATTATACTCACCCCAAGATCTTTTACTTGAGTGAGGTTTGCAGTCTTTGGCCCCTAGACTATACTCTGTCTGCGGTCTTCTTGCCCTTCCCCGATCTTCATGACTTTACATTTGGCAGGGTTAAATTCAAGGAGCCAGTTACTGGACCAGGCTTGTAGCCTGTCCAGGTCTCTTTGTAGTCCTGCCTGATCCTCGACTGATTTAATTCTTCTCATTAACTTCACATCATCTGCAAACAGTGACACTTCTGAGTCTATTCCTTCCGTTATGTCATTCACATATACCAAAAACAGTACAGGTCCTAGGACTGACCCTTGTGGAACCCCACTCGTCACAGGTGCCCACTCTGACACCTCGTCACGTACCATGACTCGTTGTTGCCTCCCTGTCAGATATTCTCTGATCCATTGCAGTGCCTTTCCTGTTACGTGTGCCTGATCCTCTAGCTTTTGCATTAACCTCTTGTGAGGAACTGTGTCGAACGCCTTCTTGCAGTCCAAGAAAATGCAGTCTATCCACCCCTCTCTCTCGTGTCTTACTTCTGTTACCTTGTCATAAAACTCCAGTGTATGTGTGTCTGTTTGTCTGTGTTGTGTGTGTGTGTGTGTGTGTGTAACGAAACACTTCGAAATGTTTCGGCCCCGCCGGGAATTGAACCCGGGCCCTCCGTGCGTGAAGGAAGAGCGCTAGCCACCATGCCATCGGGGCGTGTGTGTGTGTGTGTGTGTGTGTATGTGGAGTTTGCGAGTGACACGTCGTCTGCAGTGCTCCTCTACCTGGCCTAACCCATCTCACATCTAATCTACCAGTTAATGTATTCTATGCTGTGTGTTCTATATGTACTCACCTAATTGTGGTTGCAGGGGTCGAGACTCAGCTTCTGGCTCCGCCTCTTCGCTGTCCGCTACTGGGTCTCTGCTCTCCCTGCTCCATGAGCTTTATCATACCTTGTCTTAAAACTATGTATGGTTCCTGCCT